>JAPSGF010000022.1:8756979-8879816 GCA_035772895.1 Perdix hodgsoniae | reverse complement strand
GCGGGGCGCGCGCCCGACACCCGCCCGCAGCCAATCGGACCCGGCCCACCAGGCTCCGCGAGAGCCGCCCCCACCCAATCACCGAGCGGGACCCAGCTCGGCCGGCCCATAGGACTCGGCCGCTGCAGAGACTCCCTGACTCAGTCCCGCCCCCTTGACCCCCGCCGCCCAATCACCGCGCGCCTCCGCGCCCAGAGCTAGCGAGACCCCGCGAGATTCCCTCACCTCACACAACCCTCACCTCGGGCGGCCCCGCCTTCTTCACCTTTCCTGCCAATCACGCGGTGCCGCTCCGGCCTATCGGCCAATCGAGTCTCTCCCCGGGTCGATTCCCGCCCCCGAGACCCGCTTTTTGCCCAATCGCGGCGCCCTATCCGATCCGATTAGCCAATGGGGGAAAACGAAAGCCCGAAAAGGGGTTACTGGGCCAATGGTGCTCGGAGCCCGAGCGACGGCCTGATTGGCGGCTCTCCTCACGAGTCAGGGGCGGTGGCGGCCGTTTTCCTTCGAATCGCTGCGCGAGGCTCCGCGTGACAGCCGAGGAAGTGTCTGGTGCGCCGTCCGCGGGCGGGCGGCCGGCCAATGGGAGGCGGGAAGCGGGTGACGAGCGGCGGGAGGTGCCAATGGCGCTGCCGGGGCGGGGTGAGGTGAGGACGCGGAGGTCGCTGCGGCGGGCGGCCGGTCGGTGCGAGGGCGGGGTGCTCCGGGGAGGCGGCGGCACCGCCGCCCTGAGGCGATTCCCGCCTCGCCCCGCCGCCAAAGGAACCCGCTGAACTCAGCGGAAACGCGGCCCGGCCTCGAGGTGCGCGGGGCGGTGCTGCCTCAGGTGTGGCTGGCCGGGGAGGCGCGGCGCGGCGGGCTCGTGCCGAACCGAGCCGAACCGCCCGGAACCGCCCGGAACCGCCCCGCCCCGCCCGCTGAGTCGCGCCCCGCGGCGCGGGCTGAGGTGTCCGGCGCTCCTCGCAGCCTGCGGCGTTCAGCGGCCCGCCGGCCCTCAGGGCGCCTCGCTGAGCGCCTGCTGCGCTTCCCAGGTGCTACCGGGTCGCGTTGTGCTCTGGGATCGCCGTGTGGCTCTGCTGTCAGTTTGTCTTTAGCACACTGCAGTCATACATTCGTTTCGGGAAAGCCGCGGAAGGGCTCGGCTGCAGCTGCCTTACGATCGCAGGTGCGGGCGGAGGAGATGCGGGGCGAAGCTCTGCTCTCGTGCCCTATCTTTGTTCAAACTACTCGGAAAGGCTCCCTTAAGAAGCGACACACGGGATACTAAAAAGTAATGCCCCAGGGAAGCTCCTGAGAACGGCTCGCGTGGTTCATCTACGGCTCACCCGGCAAACAGCGGCTCCTGCGCGGATGGCGGCTCCCGAACGCGGGGAGCAGCGCCCAGCCGTGCCGGCGGCAGCCCGCAGTGCGAGCGGGCGGAGCGACAGTGCCGTGCACAGACCTGCTGTGCACCTCGGGCTCCTGCCTTCCCCAGCGAGTCCGAGCTGTGCTGAGTTTACAGGTGGATGTCAGCAAACGGGTGTCTTGCCCGTGCAAAACTTAAAAACTGGTGTCGGGCGCTGCTTTGTAGGTGAATTTTTGTCAGAGCAGAGGAAGTGAGCTGGATTGCGGTGCTGGCACTGATAGTGGTTCTTCTGGCAGCTTTTTGCTGGGTTTCTGTTTTCCATGTGCCCAATGAAGTGTAACTAAAATGTGGGATGTCCCTTTCTTTTCTGTTCAGTTATTTGCCACGACTACATTGTCCTTTTTATTTGCCCTTTGAAACTGAACCAGCTCTTCTCGATGAGGTAGAAGACTGGTGAGATAGCAGCTGAAGGGATGCGTTTATCTTGCGTGTCCATACGGAGTCAAGTCAGATGCCAGTGTTGAGAGACCCACCCTAATGGTATATCATCCTTCTGTGCTGAGCTTATAAACCCTTTTATTGGCATTCTTGGCCTCTGCCTTACTGTAGAAGGCAAGGGGGAACAAGACTGAAGCTGGCTTAGGCTGAAATATATTTAAGGAAACATGGAATTTGCAGGTATACTAAGTGCTCAGTTTTGTATAGACCTCTTGTTTCCTCAGTACAGTCCTGAGATAGAAAGCTGTTGCCTGAAATAGCATTGCTTGTTAGCTGTATAAATCACACCTACTTCGAACACAGCTGCAGAAGGAACATGTGGTGCACTGCTATGAGTTGGTGCTTCCTTGTTCCTGCGTGTCTATGGACAAGAAGTGAGAAGTCTGCTGGGAGGAGCTTGCTAGAGCTACACAGCTTTGAGCGAGAGTGCTTTGCAAGTAGTCCAGGGAGTGTGAGCTGGTGACATCTGATAGCAGGTACTTGAACTGGGCAGGTAGAAACACCGCTCTTGATCCTGCCAGAACCCAGTTTGATGGCAACTGATTTGTCATCCGCAGTGATGCATGGAGATATGCGATTGGTGACTGCTGCCGATGAAACATGACAGATCAGTTCTAATTTTTTACTGGTGAAGGCAGCTATTCATGGGGACATGCATCTGTCTCTTGCTATTTTGTTCCCGGTAAGAGGACTGGAAAGCAGATACAAGTCTGCTTTTTGAGTATCAAACACCAAACGGGAGTGTATCTGAATTTGTCAGACATCTAGCTGAGCACGTTTAAACAGCATGTAGAAGTAAATACTGTAGTCTAGAGGCACAGAGAACAGTCTTGTCTATTCCTGAAAACCTATTGTATCAAGTTCAGTATTTCCTTCTGACTCCTGGGAGATTTACTCTCCCCTTGAATTTGCCACTTGCCTTGCAGAGGTATAATCTTTTTGACAGCACTCTGCATAAGGCTAAGTGGTGGAAGGCAATGTGTAATCATCCCTGTTCTATTTCTTTGATGTTCCTCAACAGTGTGTTAACCTTAAAATTCTCCATGAAAGATGGTATTGCTCTGTATAAAATGCTACAATCCAGCTTCAGACGTAGGCTTTGGTGTTTTTTTTGTGTCGTGGGAACCAACTATGAAAATTGGCCTTTAAATGTTAGAACGGTTCTTTTTGATTTCGTGGCTCAGTATTGTACATAAACGTCCTTCAGCATGTGTATGCAGGTTTTTTTGTGACAGTTGAATGCAGGAGAGGTAATGTTAAGAGAACAAAGCATAATTAAATGCTTGCATAGATTCCTGTGATGCACAAAAGGGGTACTCTGAGCTGCACTATTGGTAATTTATTGTGTGGGTGTTTGACAAGCCCACACGTACCTTGGTACGCAACTCTGCAGATGCGTTCCTCAGCATTCTGCAGCACTGTTAATATTTTATTCATAAATCCTACTACTGAAACCATAAAGTGTTATAAATAGTGTTAGTGCCTGGGAATTCGATGGGTTTTGGCTAGTCGTATTTTGCTGTAAACTAATCATGGTTCTAACATACAAAGGGATAATTAATATACGTGAGGCATCTATAGCTTTAAAGTTGGTTGTCGATTACTCTTTTCCTTTGAAAAATAATGTTCAAAAATGTTCATCTTTAAAACCTTTTATCTCTTTATAAAACTGAAAACAAACTTATCTATTAATAAGGCACGATGGGGAAAAGAATATTTTGTTGTGACTTTGGTTAGGTTTGCCTTACTTTACGAAATCAGTACCTTTATCTAGAAGGTAACAAAGTTCTGCTTGTGTTGTCAAATGGGGAATGAATTCTTGGTCTGTTTTAGGTACCATGTAATAATGAAGAGGCTGGGGGAAAGAAAATCGATCAAAACAAGTGGGTGCCCTAGCATGGGTTGGTCAGCCAGAAAGGCGCGTCAATCAAAACGAGCATCGCCTTCATCTTGAAAGCAGCAATGGCCCAGCAGCCCCATTCATGGCTCCTGCAGCTTTAGTTCTTGCAGTGGTTGTATTTTGTTCCTTTTGTTCCAGGTTTGTGCAGTATGCAGTATATGCAAGTATGGTAGTCACCATTTGGTGCTGGGGCTTGAATTCCTCCCAAAGACTGTCAGCTCCAAAGCACTGAGCTCCATACCCTCCAGAACTATTTTTGTTTCACTTTTCTGGAGGAGTAACTGAATCCTTTGCTCAGCCACAGAGCTTAAATGTGATCTTGGCTTTAATGGGAAGTGCTCAGGTGCTTAAAGTCAGTATATAATATTTTGCTATTTAAAGATACTGGTCTGATTGTTTATTGTTCTGTCTCATTTCCCTTCTTGCTGCTGAATACCAGTTGTTGGTGGAAGCCAGGGAGATCTTTAATCCTCAGTAGATTTTTGGAGAAATTGACAGTTCTACAGTTCTCTGTTCTCTATTTCTTTGCACCAGAAATGACCCTGCTGCTCTCTGTCACCAGTGCTTCCTTTTATCACTCTCCTGGCAGCTGCTCTTGCTCCATTTTGATGTCGGAACAACAAATGAACTCCCTCTGAAGCTAATGTCATGCCAGCAGATTTTGAAGCAGCAAGAAAATCATCTCTGTCTCTGAAGACAGAATTGGAGACCTTTGTGAATGAGCTACGTTCTTAAAATAACTCCACAGCATGTTATCCCCAGAAGGTGAAGAAGTTAAAACATCATGACATACCACTTGTATCTGTGTGAGCAGGATCCCTAAACAACGGAGTGAAGAAAGAAGCAGGTTTCTTCCTTCTCCAAACTGAGAATAGTATCTAAGCTCGTTGTTTCTGCAATTTCTCTTTCTGAGGGGGAGTAGAGGAGGAAGAGGCTAAGACTCCAGTAATTAAAATAAATTGAATTAATTAGGTTGTAGGTTTAATCAGCGAAGAGAATAACAGTGCTGTGGTGGTGATTTTAGGAATACTATCTTTCAGAGACCTGGCTAGCTTTTGTTCTGTCACCGATTCCAGTGACAATGAATTGAATGAACCAGTTGAATTGATCCAAATTGATGGCATGCCTCTTGCTAAGCATTTTGTCCACAGCATCATGGCTAACAGGTATGATTGTTTCTCACCCTTCATTCAATTATACTGAAGCAAGACATGTGCTAAAACTTGCTTTGTCAGAATTACTGTGTTTTGACCCAATACTCTGCAGATTAGATTCAGTGAAGTTGTAGGTAGGAGATAAAACCTTTAGGCTGTTAAGTTCTTGCAGGTGATACATCAGTAAATACCAGTTAGTTTTATTTGCTTTAGCTTTGTAATGATAACACAAAGTCCAGCCTGTTTCTTTCTTTTTTTTTTTTTTTTTCCTTATTTTAAGTCTGGATAGCTTCTTAGAGCTTGTTCATATAATGACTAATCTTTTCTAGCACAGTAGCTCATAAATCAATCCTTCACCATGTCAGAGTGCCTTGAGTGTTGTAATAGACCACGTTCATTCAGTATCAGAAAAGAACAATGCGTTATGGAAACACTCATAAACAGTAATTTTTAAATTGAGGTCCTTGCAGCAGGCACACCTATCCATTACAGCAGGGCAGTTTTGAGAATGCATCTTAAACATTGTTTTTCACCAAGGTACAGAGAAGTGATTACTCCCTGTGGTCTTGCCAGTTTTACTGTATTTCTTCGTCATACGCAGTCAAGATGGGAATACATAAAAAGCTAAAACATCTGGAAACTAATAGGAAACAAACTTGCAGTCTTGTTCATGACAGCATCTCACTTCAGCATTGTCTTCAGAGTTTGACTCCTGTAAACTGGGATAATGTAATACTAATTAAACTTGTTTGCATAGGAGATGTTGTAATTGGTGCAGCTTGAAGCCTGTGCTTTTATTTGGTCATCGCAGGTACGGAAGAACAAATTTCAGGTTGACTCCAAACTTGCCTACATATATGACAGTAGACTTTGGCCCATGATGCTAATTTTAAATGGACTGTGTGAAGCCACATCCTCAGTTCATAAAATCAAAGGATTTATACAGCATCAGAATTTTCACATCTCCCTTGTGCAAGCTTTTCTGAATCACTTCTGTTAAGTTGGTCATTGGGTTCCTGTGCTATGGTACCAGAGCACTTGGATGCTATCAGTGACAGCTCTGCTCACTAAATGACTGCTTAGCCTTCACACACTGAACTTCTGCCCTTTCCTGGAAGCCTTGGCAGCAGGTTTCACTATGTACATTTGTGCAGACATATTTCTGTTTTCTTCTGCATCTGCTGTATGTGAAGAGGGCAAGAGAGCAAGTATGCATCAGTTGGTCGCATTTTGTGTTCTACAGCTACAGCACTGGCATCACTCACATCCCTGATGCCTTTCCAACTCCTCAACTTCATTGACTGGGTTTGAGAAAGTGGAAAGAAGCTAAATGCTGTAAGGTCCCAAGATGGCCTGTGGTTTGGGCTTCAGCCAGTCTCTCCCTTACACAGAGGAAAGTGATTTAAAATTAGTGTGCATTTATTTTTGTTGTTTGTTTTTATTAGCACCAATCGTTGTCACACCGTTACAGCCTTCTGCCAGCTATTTGCCATTGAGCTGCAGCAGGACGTGAAGCTTTTCATAGTTTCATTCCAGGTTGGGCCATAGGATCTTGTGAATTGCTCTGGGTTTATACCCACTTGCAGACTAAATGACAGCATAACACATCATCTAGAAGAATCTGCAAGCAGCCATCTTAGACATCTTGAGTTTCTCCCCACTGTTGCTTAAGACAAAATGAATTTAATATGATTATTAACAAAGGCAAATTATAAGACAGAATGCAGAAAGCCCATTAAAATGTAAACACTGAAATAACGCAGTGATTGGGCTTTGGTTCTGTCCTCTCCCCTTCACTCATCTTAGGATGCTTTGTTTTAAAAGTAATGCATCTACAGGACGGTGCTCCAACATCTGAAACAAAATGAATTGCTTGTTTTCTTTTCTGCATTCTTCCAACCTCTGCATGTGCAGACCCCCTGTATGTTTACAACTTCTATCAATTGCTCATATGCAGGAGAAAAAATAGGTATTAATGAAATATCTAATGAAATGTAGATATTAAGTGACTGTTCACCATGAAAAGGAATACTCTTGAAGTTTATGGGCCTGTCTTCTGAAATGTTGGTATCATCTTACACTGCTAAAACTATGCAAATAACTTGCCTGATTTCCCACTCCTGGAGTGTCTGCAGGCAAATGATCACTTCATTAAAAAGTATTCCATATGAAAAATGCTCTGCTTTTGTTGGGACTTTGAATTTTGACTCTGTAGATTGATCCAAGAAATGAGTTGTAGGTGTATCTTGCTGACTGCTTGCTTTTTCAATCTTCAATCTATTTCTTTGTTTTCTGTTTTAGACAGCTGCTCCAGTGTTCATAGTTGCAATAATTGTTTTTTAAAATATAATGAGTGTATAAATGTGACCTGAAGTATCACTTTGTCAGTATTGGTACTAGAAAATTACAACAGCACAAAGGTTCATCATAAGCAAATAGAAAATACTGCAGATTTAAGGATCCTTAGAAATCTTCGATCCTTAGTGATCACATGGTTAATTCTTTCTTCTGGTCTAGAAACTAAATCGTAGCTGGGGAGGCACATTTAAACCATATCCTGGAGAATGCTTGAGCTTGCTTTTAAGCATGTACATAAGTTCCATTGGTTCAGTGACTCAGAACTGCTTGAGTCTCATGCAGTGTCAGACTGACTGCATAAACAAGAGTTGTAATGTAAATACTGCAGTAAATAAGATAAATATGGGTCTGGTTTTCTGTGAATTTATCACTGACTTTGACTTCTACAGGCACTTTCTGGTATGAAAATGTAGTTTTTTTTAAAAAAAGGAAACATTCAACTAATTTTATAATATACGGAAATGTATTAAGTTACACGAAAGAATCCATATTATAGTAATCCCACATATATATGGGAAAGGAGCACTGAGCGTGCATGGCAGATGGTTTCAAAGGAAATCCTCGAGAGCTGGGATTAAAAAGCAATTTTCAGCAAGTTTAAAATGGGTCTCCATATTTGGGTCACAGATGTTAACTCCTTCATCGCAAACAAAGGAGAGAGGAGTCTCGTAGGGCTGTTATGGAAATGTTTCTCTCAACTAGAACTGCCCAGTACACAGCACCAGAGGAAGAAATGAGGACGTTGATTCTGGTTATGGTCCTGCTGTTGTGGCTGTTGCAGGAAGTGGAGCTGCAATGTGCAGACACGAGGTCTGCTGCCAGTTAATGGGTGTCACTGTTTGGCTAAGAATCACTGGTAACCTACTGGTAACCTGATTGAAAACAATATATTTGTGCTGCTTTGGTTTTTGGCTACCCACCCACATGGATTTAAAGTCAGATGTTGCAGAATGAAATGCTCGTAAGGTGTGGTGTTTTTGTTGTTCAGAAGTTGGAATTTTCAAGGATACCTGAGATATAAAGCTTAAGGTACCTAAATGCTCTTTTGCTTCAGGTTTCTGAGCTCTGTTCCTGCCACTGCCAACTTGCACTGATTTTATTGATCCGTAGATCAGAATTCTGCATTTTTTTTATGCCTCAAACACATGTGGATAATCCTCTTCCTTTCTCCTACCTGTCTCTTTTCTTCTGAACTTTCTGGTGTGTTGCTTTTGGTGTGTTAAAAAAAAAACAGTTTCCATGCAACGAATCTATGCTTATTATGTTATGATCTTATGAAATTGCAATATGCTATTCTGGTTTTTGCTTGACCTTATGATAAATAAGAAACTGAACAACTATGCAAGAATGTCTTATTCGGTCCTAATACCAGTGCACGTGGGCTGTGAGTTTTGCTTGACGTATGTATGCTTACAAATGGCTGGCAGGCCCGTGTGTTCTCCAACACGGTTTTAGGAGGGCACTTTATTTACTTTCAAAATTAAGCTCTAACCTTGGTTATGTTCTAATGTAAACAGTGCTGTGCAAACATTGTTCCAGGCTGCAGCTCTTCACATCAGTGTTTGAATATCCAGGAATATTATCAATATCATGCATAAAAATGAGTGCAGTTTGACTTAGGTTTCCGAGATCCAGAGAAGCCACTGGGTCTGTAGCTGGTATAAATAGCACAGCAAGTTGGGGATTATTGGCTTTAGCCAACTTACACCAGCTAGTAAACATGTTAGGAATGTAATTCACACATCAGTGCTCCTTTATCCGCTTCTCACAGTGTGAAGGGGAGTTATCTGACATGGGCTGAATTCTTTTATAGGCTCCTATAATTCCGAGGTAGAAATTCAAGTTGAACTCTGAGTAATGTTTATCACTAAATAATGATGTGCAGGAACTGCTATTAGTTTGTGTTCTCAAAACTAAATTCTGTGTACTTTGAATAGATTTGCTCAGCTTTCTCAGCAGAGGTGTCTGATGTTCTGCTAAGTGAATTATAGAATTAATTGCTGGTTTAAATTTCAGCCCATGGAGAAGTTAATTGGGTTGCTCTTTGGCTATTATATTAGCTGCGTGTTAACAGCGAAGGACAATATACTTCTGAAAGGGCATCATAAATGTCCTACTGGGATAACTAACTGCAGATATGTCTATGGACTGTTAATTAATGCTGCTAAATAATAGGTGTTTTCTTCAGGACTGATCAGATATATCAGAGGTTCTATCTGCTCTTTAGAAAATAAAATTCTAATGGATGAAAGTGATACTATGAAATATTTGCCGGTGTTCAGCTCTTCCACCAAAACCAGAAAGCTTCAGTTGTCTCATGACTGCTTCTTAACTGAATTTGAATCTGCTCTCCAGTATTTCCTATTAGAAATTTCTGTATGCATCTTGATACAGTGAGACTTAACTTCATGTGACCTTACAGGGGCTTTTTTTTTTAGTATAGTTAGTGTTTTAGATGATTATTCCCACACAAAATAAATTTAGTCTTTCTTTATAAGTTGTCCCAGACTACAGGGAGGCAATAGGTTAAAAACAACCAAACAAAAAAAACAACCAACCAAAAAAAAAAACCAGCAGACAGACTAAAGCTGTGTGAGCTGGTACAACTGGTTACTTTCCCCCCAGCCCCGGTTCTTTGAGACCTACTAACATCCATGCAAAGAATGGAGTTTGTTGATGCCTGATGAGATGAGGTCTGAGCATAAAGATGTGTATAATAGACCTTAGCTGCCAACAGAGCATCTCCTATAGTCATAACTCAAATGCAGGTTTTAATGCTTTTATTCTTGGAACCAACGTTTCCAGTTTGTGCCTAAATTCAGTATCCCAAGCTGTTGTCAGCCATTATGTGGCCAAGTTATGATATTAATTGAAGCAGTTCTAGATTTTTTTTCCCAATTTCAAAAGTCCCCTTGATCATAATTCTATAAACGCAGTTCAGAATTTTGACTTAAATTTTTCAAAACCTGTCCTTCAAATGAAGTCATGTAGATCAATTCAGGTTCTGCTGTTGCTGGTACCTTCCAGGACTTTGCTTTCAAGTTGCTTTTTGCACATGTGTTGAGGTAGCAGAGGATCTGAGCCGTTTGTCTTTAGATGCATGTTAAAATCCCTTCTCTTCAACAAACTTGCATCGACTTCTAAATAATGGAATCAGTGTTGATTTTAGAGAACCAGTCTACCTGATTAACTTTGCTCACTGTGCAATTAAGTATTTGACAGTTGAGTGTCCGTCCATGATGGAAGGAGGACTAAGCTGATGCAGATAACCAGAATTTATAAAGTGTAATGGGGGAGGAGGTGGGAAGGAGTCCTGAATTCTCCCGTTAGGGCTAAATGTGAGTCATCACCTACAGCGAGGTGCAACTCTAAAGCAATATGGTATGCTGTTAGAATGTTTAAAAATAGTATAAAAGGGAAAATTCTCAGATGCTGTTTGAATGTTCTACATTATCTTTGTTGTGAATCACATTTTCAATTAAAATAGTAACTGTCAGGGAAGATAATTCTAGTTCTTTGCAGCCTTCTGGAAGCTAACTCCTAACAGCAGAGGTTGGTCATACGAGCAGGGTATTTGACAACTTGTTCCTGTGCCCCTTCCTTCAGAAAGGTACTGGAGCATTTTGGGAGGGGACTGCAGCTCTATGGCCGTGGGAACAGAAAGCCAAGTAACCCAGTAGTAGTTCTTCAGTTTTAATCAGAGCATGCGAGGGTGTTGTAATGTTGATAAATGCACTTTTCCAAATCAAAGTTGTGTTGTTACAAATATGTAAGTCTCTATGAAATTGTCTCTTTTTCAGAGTTCTGAGTACTGGAGATCATAGTTCTTAAGTTAGTTAAATTCTTTCTTATGTGCAGGAACAGGAAATAATGAAGGTTTGGTTCCACTGAGTGCTTTGGAGTTATGTACTTCTGATAGTGTGTACTTATTAAAAATGCTCTAAGTAGATTACTGAAAGCAATAACCTATTCATCTCAAGGCTGTGAATTCACTTTTAATGTAACTAGTTAGATGAAAGTGAAATCTTACATGCTGATAAATATGAGATTTGTGCTCTGGATGGATTTGTGCTCTTCTTATTGATGGTACTTTAAGTAGTGAGTTGGGGAAAACCAGATAATGGAAATTGATTGTTCTCTGCAGGTCTCACTTACTGTTGGACTTCATCAGACCTGACCTGTGAAGATAATCGAGGTTCTTTTGCTCTGAATGCTGTAAGTGATCATTTCCTTTCGTTTTATGGCAATCACTAGAAGCCCATTTGTCCCATGTAGAGAAAAAGGTGAAAATGCCGAATCACAAATAAATGGTGAAAATGGAGTCGATGCAGATTAGTTATGGCTGTACATGTGGTCTGGAAGTCATGCCTGCAAACATTTTGTGGTTAGGAACACTCCTCTTTCCCCTCTAGCTGTGCTGACAGAGGCGGTAGCAGAATCCTAATTTCAGATTGTCACTGAAGATACCAACATAAACAATATTTGGACAGGTTCATCGGGGTTACAGATGGATTAGCAATTTGAGTATGGTGCAGGGAATGTGCTGTTTCTGTGTATATGTATTTGACTGAGAGTGAACACCTGAAGAATTGGTACAGTGTCTTAGCCAGAAAATTCTTTTGGGGAAGTCAGAGGGGTGATAAAACTTGAATGGAAGAACAGTGATGTCGGGTGATGGTCCTAGCTGTTATTTAGCATAAATTGTTTGAGTTCTGGGTGGTGTGATAACATAATAAGAGACATTTGAAATGTCTTTGTTTTGAGCTTCTTGCAGTAGCAGGCTTGCTTGCTTTAAACCTTGCAAATGTGGAAGAATGTCTTTTGGAGCATCTGGAAATGGCCCCTGTAGTAGAGGGAATCCAGCAATTGTCTGGTGCGTTCCTGCAGGGAGACTGGAAACAATGTTATGTTTTTGACCTTGTTTCAGCATTGCTTTTGTATTCTTTAACACAGTTGCTGTTCTTACCCCCATTTTTTTCACCCCAATTCTGTAAGAATTTCCTGACTTGCAGAACAAAGAGGTTGGAACTAATTAGACAGCCAACATCTGCACTGGGCTTAGTTATTACGAGAATATTTAACATAGATGCTAAATTATTTTCTGTCAAGAGAGCCTTGCCTATACAGTTCTTCAGGGTGAGGGCAGTCTCTTCATTTTTGGTTCGTTAAAGACATTTCCTTGCTCAGTTAGTCAGAGTCTTGTTGGAAAGGAAAATAGTTTTGCTTTTTAAATATCAAAACTTAGTTAATGGTCATCAGGCTATTTGTAACCAGCTACATTGGAGGTTGTGATAATGTATCACTTCAGTTCCAATGGCAGACACATCACATATGGATTGCTGTTTTGATGGCTTTGAATGATAATCTGACCCATAAAAACTGAAGCATAATATGCAAACTGATTTTTCTGGACTGCCTTATTCTTGATGCCATCTGTGTTGGGATGGAGATGAGCCTGTGGTTTGCCAGTTTTAAGCAGAGTGGTAGTGCCAATCACAGATGGAATTAAAAGAATAGCCTCATGTAAACAAGGAAAGAAGGAAGATTCTCCTGAAAGCAGGAAGTGTCACTTTAAAGCATGTTGTGTCTGTTAAATCCTGTGGCCTATGGAACATCTATCAGACTTTTCTGTGAGTTCTTTGTAGGGACAAAGTAACCTCAAGTGTCTTTCTAAAATAAAAATTGAACCCTTAGCTTCCAGTGTTGCTCTTTCACTGGTGTTGCATTCTTTCCCTGTCAAGTATATGCTGGGTATCTGTGCAACAAAATCAATTACAGGACATTATTTTGTAAGATTGGTGTTCTTAATTTGTTGTGTGAATCCTGCTGAAGTCATTGCATTTGGTGTGCTGGGCCACTGTTTCTGAGTTCCTGTCCTTGGCAATTAACAAAGATCGGTCTTGCAGCTGAAGGTGAGTACCTGTCTTTCTGCAGTATCTATACTCAAATCCTAAGGTGTTAAGCTCCCAGTTTTCACTGTTATCAATGAGGTCTGTCTTCTGCTCAGTTTGAGAGCCCGAGCTTGGAAGTTTAATGACCTTATCTTAAGTGAAACTGCAAGTGTATCTTGGTGCTGTTTATAATACAAAAATACATGAAATGATTTTCACTGGTTACAAATATAGTCCACAGAAATCTCCTTTTCTTTATCCTTTCTTAAATAGATTACATTGTTTGAGCTACAATACCCTTTTGCAGCAGGGAAGTGTAAAAGAAGCCACTCATCAATGATGCCATGTTCTTGACACTTGAACATTCCTCCAGAGCTCTTTCAGTCTTTTATTTCCAGGCTAAATAAGCACCAATTTCAGTGGTATTTTATCTACTCCCTTTAATTACTGTGGAGAGAAAGTTTCTGCTGATGCAAATGTGTTATTTTGTCATGTCACACCAAATTGCATCAGCCTTATATTTAGGAACAGAAAGAGGGGGAGGCAGAGACAGGATGTGGCTACAAACTGAACTAAAGGGTTTTCTTCAATGCAGGCTGAAAATAGACAATTGAGGCAGCAATGCTTTTTCAAGCAAAAATCCGTGAAAGGGAAAATCAAATATGTGACGGCAGAAGTGAAAAGCAGGCTGAGGGTGTGAGAAGGAGGAGTTCTAGATGGAGGTGTGGGCTGGTGTCATGGACAAGCAGATGAACTCATGCTAACACCCCTTACACTGGCTGGTTGGTGAGAAGTAGCTTTAGAATGTCGGACCACGTGCAGTTATTCTATTTCCTTCTGTGAAGGCTAAGAAGTTCTAGCCCTGTTTCTTTTCTCTTTGTTGCTGGGCATGCCACTTGCCCTTTCCTTTGTAATTATTTCACCTTCAGAGATAATTTGGTAGAAGTTCATAGATGCTTATTTTCACCAACCAAAGTTTTAGCTAGTGACTTTAATGTAGTTTTTAGTGCTGCAACCAGTGTTTGCCTGCAGAAATTCTGGTGGAAGAATGAAATCCTCCAAATACAATTCTAATACTGGTACAATACTGATATTCCAAGGTATGCTGGGCAGAAATTCTTTTTGGCAATATATAGTATTTCAATTTGTTCCTGTTAACTACTTCCAGTAATAACTCTCAGTTCACATTTCTTTTATTGTTTTTCCTCCCCAAGGAGCTGTGGATCAGATCTTTGGTAATTATTCTTCTACGTTTGCCCTACCTCTACTGCAGTTCTGAAGCTCTGCTGATAGATGAGAAAACGGGGCATGGAATTTTTCAGTCCTAGTCCAGCAACAGGACAAAATAAAAGCAAGCCCCTACAGAAGATAGAATAAGTAGAACAGGGTTTTTTTGTCATAGTGTGATCGGTATCAAGCCAGTATCAGCTGGGCAAGCCATTAATAAAAATGCCAAATTAAAACTAAATAGTGATAGAGAAAAACTTACAGTAACTATTCAAGTGAATGTAGTGCTTTTTCCCAAATAATATTTATATTCTTGAAGCAAGTAATTCTGGTTCTTCAAAAAATATATATACAACAGTATATTCCCCATGGAAAATATCTTTTGCCCTCTGAAAACTGGATGGAAAATGACCTATTAAAATCAAATACGTAAGTTATACATGTGATACAGCGTGCTTTGAAACGATGAGGCTGATTGGAAGCTGGCAATTAAATTCTGAGAAATTGTTTGAGAAGCATCAGATCTCCGGGTGTGGATGTGGGCTGGAGGCGTAGTGGTGGCACTTATTTCCCAAATTAGAAAAAATAACATTCATTTCTTACAGCTAGGTGCTTGGATTTTCTTCCTGGAAACAATTGGTGACTTCTAGAGATATTTTTATTCTTGTCACCAAGGATTAAAAAAATGCATTAGAAGTGTAGAAGCTTGTTTATTTACAACATTGACAGATGTAAAAACAAAGCAGTATTTCACACTGAAACTAGACAAGGCTGAGGTACCCAGCTCTTCATAACTAAATATTATCAGTCCTCCCAGACTGTAAGATATCAAAGTGATGCTGTCATCTGATCTCTTAATTTTTGAATTCTTTATAACTGGAAAACAAACACCCATGGTGCTACATCCATCTACCCAGTGAAGCCTGATGAAGGCAAGGTTTGCCTTGGGCTTTATGTACAAAACTGGCTCATAGGTGCATGGTGGTCTGTGCTCACAGTGGGCAGGTTCACAACTGGGAAAAGGGGCACAGTGCTGCCGTACGGTGTGAGGAGGCTTGTGGCTTAGGCACAGTTGCAGTATTTGGTGTTCTGCCATACATGGCTTTTATATTTGGGAAATGCATCTCTTCTCCATGGCATCTGGCAAGGCCATAGATGGTTTGGGAATGCTTCTTCCGGTAGTGAAGGGAGGAGGTGAGAGAATCTTCTACAGGTTCTAGTAATACTTCAGGAATTTTATGTGAATGAATGTTTAGTTGTTCACTTTCAAGCAGGTTCATGTACTTCCCAGCACTTAAGACAATCATGTCAAATTTTTCTTCCTTATGATTTTTTTTTTTAAGCTCATGAGAAAATTAAAAAATGTCTCAGTAAACTATATTTTCTTAGTAAAGAATGCAGTACTGTTGTACTTTTTTCAAAGCAAATCACAGAAATATTAAATAAAGGAACATAGCTGTTTTATACTTGTCTATGTTTATAAATAACATTTATTTTGAATTGAATAAGTCTGGAAAATATTAGATTAAAACTGCAGATTAAATAAAGAGTCTGCAATATTTCTCTAGATTGATCATCAAAAAAAAAAAAACAACAACCCAATTGACAACACTGCATCAAGAAAATGTCTTTAATTAATGTCTTTAGTTAAAGGAAAAGCATTGTGGCTCTCAAACATTATTAAATCTGTATTGTTTGATTGATAGAGTGGGAGAAGACGCTTGCAGAGTGCTGTGTCAGATTTATCAGGGTATGTTTTAATTCTAGATCACTTGCTGGATTTCGCAGCTATTTGTCTGGTGTTGGGATAATTTGGAGGGCTGAGTAAAGCCAGATGACTGTAATGAACTCATTTTGTCTTTGGCTCATTCTGGAAAGAAAAAAAAAAGCCATTTATAGGGTATTGTGTATGGTTAGGACTTCTGTTCTTCCTGTTTCTCCAACTTTCTCTGGGCCACTGTCTTTGTGCCATCACCAATAATTACATCAAATTAATTCAACATAATTGAGTTAATTATTAGATATGAAGGTTAGTGCTGTGACTTCCATTGAACCAAAGCTTTTATCCCCATTTTACTGAGGTTTCATTAAATGTAAGCAAATCTGAGTCATGGGTGAAGCCTAAGGCACCTCCCTTCCCATGAAATGCTGATGTTGCTCTGAAGAACTCTCCTGCCACATTCATTTGTTCATGGGTGATAAAGCCCTGTCTGAGGGGAATGCTCTGCACTTCTGTGCGCGTACCCAAATACTGCAGGGGAAAAAAAAAACATTGAGTTGCCCCAGAGCCATTCAGTCAAAATTCAGATAGGTGGAATGATCACTAGGAGAAATCTAGATACATAGAGGATATTGAACCTGGTTTAGCAGATGCATACAAAAGAGAATTAGGACATAAGCTCCTAATGAGAATCAGAGGATGATTTCTAGTCTAAGCTCTGCTGTTGACTTGCTGTGTGACTTTGTGCAAGCTACTTCATTTTCTGGAAGCACAATTACTTTTCTTGGGTGTTTTTGCTTTGGAGAGATCTGATGCTTGCATTGTCTATTTATACATCCATGGTTTAGGTGTAACAGGATGTTTGAATACTCAGCATTTGTCCTCAAGATTTGTTCCTATTCTCATTTAACAAAGACACTGACTTTGAAAGTGGCTGACGGACAGCTTTCTTTCACACAGGGCAGGCAGATGGTTTTTTTTCTTAGTACCATGGAGACCTATGTTCCCAGTGGGGCCAGATCCTGTAAAGCATGGTTGTTAAAGCCAATGGAGCTGCGCCAGCCTGTTGATATCACTGCAGGTCTGATCTGTGGACAGTGGGGCTTATTTAGAATTAACAAAACTGGCCTCTTCCAGCATACGTCTGTTTTCCTTCTGAAAGCCTATCTTAAAGTAGAATCGGAGAGAAACAGTGAGAACTAAGCTAATGTAAGCAACATCTCATCTAATCCTCTGCTCGAGCGGTGTTTAGACCCCTACAATTCAAGTACATTACACTAGCTAAGCCAGGCCTTTCCTTGTTTTTCTTATAAAACAATTTCTCTTTGGGCTGGACTAGGCCGTGGAGAGTGACAGTGAAGTTTCTGGGAGAACCTGAAATATGGCTTTAAGAACTCACAGATGCTCTTAAGATATGGTGGGGCATCTGGCCATGTGATTGACTGTTGGTATGGTAACAATCCCTGATTAGTGAACTGTACAAATTAAAATCCTTCTTAAGAGGTTAAACACTCCTAGACTTGAGTGTTCTGTAATACTGCTGCTTATAAACATTTCTCCTGTCAGCAGGCACGTACTTTGCTCATGTTGCAGTGGGCCTAGAGTTGTAGCCAGAAAGTTATTGTACTACCTGTCATGCAGTAATAGGGAGAACCACTGTTGCTAATGTGGAGCACTTCAAAATGCAGTATTTACCAGAACGGGAGGAATGAGCAGGCAGCTTTGTTTTAACACTAATGGCAAAAAGATAAAACTCACTTCATATTGGGCATGATCTCAAATATAAATGCTTACAAACTTAATCAGTAAAAGCTGAATTCACATTGGCTGAACTTGTACTGAGTGGTTTACAGCTGGGTAGATAAAGTCTGTGGCTTTCAGCATTTTCTTTGTGAGCTGGAAGTAGTCACTGGGGGAAAAAAAAAAGATTGAGTTGCACCTAAACCAGGGAGGCTTCTGTCTGTGCCCCCATTGCTGCCTGAATTTGGTGTTTGGTGAGCATGCTGAAAAGCATATTTGTTTGATTAGTCTAAGCATGTTCATTAATTACCCAAAACTGGATAATCTGGCATAAATTAGGAAGTATGACGTCTCACTGATGTTAGATGGTAAGCCTCCATGTTTTGCTGTGTTTGATGTGTGGCATGTCTCTGCTTTGTGATATTAAATGATGCTGTAAAGTAAAACTCTTGTCCTGCAGCTTTGTTTGCTTGATTCACATAAGCAGCCTTCTGACCCGCGTTTGCTTAATATTTAGGTGCATCACAGCACAACTTTTGAGTGGAACCAGTTTCTCCAGCAATTTACCTTCTTCCCTACCCTGTCGTCATCATTTTATACAGCTCTGATGATGCAAAGATTGAAGTTTGCACACTTAAATTTGTGCTGGAAGGCAACTTCTGGTAGTGTTCAATAGCATTAGGCCTAATACTGAGGCTGACAAACTGCCTGAAGCCTGTCTGACTGATGGCAATTCCTTGTCAGGAAGATCTTTGGCTTTTGTTGTTTGGCCAGTTTGTAATCTCCTGTATGCTGATACTCTATAATGCTACCTTTACAGCACGGGCCTTTGTTGTCATTTAGTTGTCGTTTGACGTTGCTTGGTGCATGCAGCAGAGAAGCAAAGCACAGAGCAGAGGAGAACAGAAATAGAAGTGAACAGAACAAGAATGTCTGACTATCATTGTTCATGCAGTAAGACATTAGAGATCGTATTCAGAAAGGACAGAATCCACAATAATGACAGGCCACAGCGTCAGAAATCATCATGTCAAACCAGCAGATCTTAATAAAAGCTCAGCATGCTGGAGAGATGTGTTTATTACAGTGTGATTTCAGCATTGTACATGCTCACCCGTACACGAGAAAGGGTGTATCTACAGGGCAGGCCGTTGCCCAGGGCTGCAAAGCGTTCGGTAGCTGTGAGTGAATGTGACTTGTAGGGACAGACATTTGCTGGTTTGCCTAAGGCAGCAGAACCCATAGAGCTGGCCTTGAACACAGTGCACTGTTCATTCTTCTGTGACCTTCTAGGAAATAAGGAAAACCTATTACAGTGCAGTAACTAGAGAAGAAGGCACTTACTTCACTGAAACAGGGCAAGTCTGCTACTCTGCCGCAGGAAGCTGTAAATATATTTAACAACTTTGTCCAAAATCTGAGGCTGTTCCCACATTCCATGCGGAAAGCTGTGAAACGTGAAAGGGAGGACTAATGTAACCAAATACAAAGACAAAAGAGTGGGGGTTCTACTGAGAAGCAGCAGTTCACTCGGGTGTTGTCCTGGACTGATATCAGATCTTGAGCCAAGATGTGGTGTGGTTAAGGACGTTTCAAGAAGCCTCCCATTTTATTCTTATTTTGGCAGCTAGATTATTACTTCTCTGCATAGAAAATGTTACCATCTCATTTTGCAGAAATGCCACCTCTAGTATTTATATTCATACTAATACAGGCAGGCCCAGGAAAGGCACAGCAGGTCAGGTTACGCAGCCAGGCTATGAATCTTTAATAGTAAGTTGATTGGTGATTTTTTTTTGAGTCTATTATTGGGCTTTGCTTTTTTTTTTTTTTTTTAATTTCAAGGAAGACAATTTTGGCACATTAGGTAACTGTAGAGAGATCTTGAGGTTTCAGTGTTTATTTCAGTGTTTATGTTGGAATACCTGAAATAATACATAGAAATTTTTGGGGGAGGAACATCCCAAAATAAGCTATTTCTGTGCTGTGTTATGAATACTTGCATAGCTGTGAATATTCTGAAGCATCTTTCTAATTGAAACTGCGTAATGTAAAGATACTTTAGTGGGTGTCTCAGCTCCTCATTGGAGTCTCTGAAGCCCAGCTTTGGTGGCCATTTAACTAGTCTGAAGGGAGTGAGATTCAGGCTTTTGTGCCATAGGGATCTTTTTGAGAAACGCACTAGCAGAGGGAGAAAAACCACCAAACCACCTGAGCAGTGGTATAGTGCTGGTAGTGTTGGATCAGTATCGTGTGTTCAGGAATACACAGGGTCAGCTTACAGGCTCGCTAGTACGGAGTGCAAGATTAATTGGCTTTGGTCAGCTTTTGCTTCACTATTTGAATACCATTATCAGGAATGTAAATGATTATGCTATGCAGAGAAATACCACAATAGTCTCAGTGTCTCCTTTTATACTTGTCTCTTTTTAAACAGAGCTTTATCTAAATGCAAATCTGATTTCAGCCTTCTGATTAGGACGTTATACAGTCATCCATTCCAGAAAAGCATAATTAGTGTATTATTTTATTTCTGACTCAACAGTTCTTGGTTTAGATAGTTTGTCTGTTGTACTGTGCATAAAATTTAAGTTATCAGAGGGAAATTTACATTATTAGTCACGATTATAGCCAGACTTTGTGGGGTTGAAGGTTTTTTTTCTTGGCAGATAAAAAATGGTAACATTTGTAGGATGTTTTTAGAACAAAGACAGTAGTGCAGATTCTTACTATACTTCATTGTCCTTATGCAAAATGGGCAAATTACTTCAAGTTCTGATGCAAATGCTCAGTGTGGTGAACAAGTACAAAGTTAAATATTGGGAACAGGCAAGTCTCCGCTACTGCACTATGCTAAGAAACTGTAGAAATTCACTAGGTTAGTCTGATTAAATAGCTGTTCTGCCAAACAGCCATTAGGTTTTCTGTATCCCATGGTAGACTTACAGTGAAGTGCAGTAAGAAAGATAACAGTTGCTTTCAGGAAGCAGCGTAGGAATTTAGCAAACTTGGGAATTCTTGTAGGAAGAATCAAGAGTTTTCTACACAATGGAAGACAGTTAATGTGAGTTGTGCTGTCATTATAGCAGTTGAGGGAAATTGCTACGAGGAAGTTTCTCCCTTCTGCTGTAAACATGGAGACTTTCTCAAATTAAAGTCTTTCCGATGGCTGGTGGTTGTGAATTCAGCAGGCTGTGCAGTGCCTTCTCAGCACTCTCTTCCTGCCAGTCCTGCTGGTGACGTCGCCCAGTCCCAGGAAAAGCAAGAACAAGTTGGTTCTCCTCTGCTGTACTTCTACTGCTTTTGCTGCTGGTGGGTATTATGCAACCTTCTTCCCATCTCAATTTTTATAACCGTTACAAGTTTAAAAGAAGATTAAGAGAATGTCAAGGGCATATAAGTCTTTTTGTAATAAACAATGAACGTGTTTTAAAGCTTTGTTTTGCGCTGGGGGAGGCCTGCTGTAATGACTTGTGAAAACTGCTGATACTAAAGAAATAAGGTACCCCAACCTTCCCTGTCATACCCTGCTGTTTATGCGAATGTTTTCTGTCATTGCGGTTGATCATCTTAGCCAGCACTGTAAAAGTCTATGAATGAGATGCCCAGAGTGCCCAAACAAAACTGAGGCCTGCTCTGGTTAAGTTCTTTTATTATATTTCTGTTTTCATGGTAGGTCACAGACTTGGAATCATCCTACTTGATTTGGGCTTGGAACTGCAGGATCTGTATTAAAACACTTGTTTTGCTACTCCTGCATTCAATGGAGAGAAGATCAGGGAGCAATTGAGTCACCTGAGCCACATTTTGGAGTTTCTTTATCATTCTGCTGGTTGGAGGAGTGGCACAGGGATCTCTTACTGAGCTTCAAGAGTATCATCACCCTTTCTCTCAAATGCCAATGTGGAATGAATGCAAACCAAAAAAATGCACAGAACTGATGTTCAGCATAGGTTTCATTGTAAAGAGAGAAGATGTTTTAGCAAAAAGATTGGAATTGAATGAGAGATGAACTACATTCTGGGGGTGTTCAGATCATTATTTTAAGCTGAATGTTTCAGTGCAGATCCATAATTAGCAAATTTGATGAGCTGACAGGTTGAGTAGTTGGCTGGAACCATTTTGAAAGGTCGGCTCTTAGTCTGTGTTTCTGAATTTTTTGTTACGTCTTTTTGCCCAGTATTTAAGTCCATAAGTATTAAGTGGGTGAGGGTGAATGACTTCTACTGAACAGATGTGGGTGAACAGAACTGGAATCAAACAAGCATAATGAAAAGATTACTGTATCATTGAAAGACCAACTTATTGTCCTCATAGTAGATGAATTTTCTAATTGTTCTTGAAACCCAATGGAAGCTATATTTTGGCTGTGAATAATTCCCAGGAGGTATTATTTGAAGTCTTACCTCATCTCTCTTACTTTACTAATAGAACATATCAAATATTCAAAACCAGGCACACCCGAGGAAGCTCCGAGCGCACTGAACAACTCATCTGTTTTAGATAGATAAAGATGGGACTGTTCGGTGGTGGATGAGGCTTTCTGACCTCAGTGACCTGCCAGGACCAGTTCAGTTTTGTCTTGGTTACTTCTCAGTTCTGAGAGGAGGGAATGACTGGCAGAAGGAAAAGCTTATGAGGATGGGAGCCAAATCATCTATTAAAGTTTTCATACCAAGACATTGTGATTTCACACTCTGCTGTGGTGTGGAGGTGTTTGAAAGTTAACTCTGGTCATCACCTACTACATTTACTTCTGAATTACCTGTAAATAATTAAAGAAACAAAACTTTCTGCATCTTGTCCATGGAATCTTTCCTTAAAATGTTATACTATTTGTGTCCTGAAGATGTTTATTTTAGAATTCAGTAATAATAACCAAATGAAAATTAACCACTTTTTGTTTCTGATGTGTATTAGGCTTCTTGGCACTGCGTGCAAAACCACAGGACTGCCATAGCCGTATTTGATGTTGGCATTGCCCATCTATCCATCTTAGGAATGTTCCTGTTCTGCTTTAAGATCACCTGAATGCCAGTACTTTCCCAAGGACTGTGTAAGGAAGTGACCATCCTAAGCTAGCTTTAATAGTCTTTACTTCATCAGTTCATGAGATAGCACTTAACAGTTATTCCCTTAAAACTCATCTTTTTCTCTTAAGGGTTAGAAAAAGATTTTCCTTGTGAAGTGTCATCATAGTTCCTCTTAAGGGCTTCCATGGCACCCCTCACTCATTAGCTGTGACCCTTTATTTTCTAAGGACCTGCAGAAAGAGACTGTTACAGAACTTGCCTGTTGATAGCAGCTAAGCAGCTGGTGAGCTATATTGTGTGCTCTATTAGTCTGCACAAAAACATGTTCGGATTGCTGTCACCTCCTCCCCATTCCCATCCCACCTGTTTGGCTCATCTGCCTCATCTTGTGACTTGTCATTAGTCTGCCTTGGAAGGAGTTTGTGGCAGAAACTTTTTCATGAGATATGTGTACAGGTATACACAGAAAGAGGAAGTACCTGCCATGTCTGAGCCTGAGCTCTTGGCTGAAGACTATGGGCACAATTCCAGTGCAGATAATAATGCTAATATTGCAAGACTTTTTCTCATGTGTCTTCTGCAGACAAAGAGCTGTATTGCAGCAAACACTTTACACGATGTTATGTTTTTGAATCCAGCTACCTGTTATTGAATTGCTTTAGCATAAATTTCACCCAGTCCTCAAACCTTTGCTATGGCTTAAGCTGTAAAGATACTGCTGTAAATCAGCAGAGCTCTTGTTCCTGTTGTAGAGAGATGCTCGTCTGTACCTACTTGATTTCACCACAGTCTGTTTTGTTTTACTGAAAGTAGAGATCATAGCAGTAGGTATCTCATTATGATGGACATTTTGTAGATACTCAGTGAACAGCTTTTTGCCACCGTGAGAAGTACCAGTGTCTGCAAGTGGTCATACTGCAGGTGCTTAGAAAGATGACTTTTAAATGTTGCAGTATTATTGTCCTATGGTATTTATTCTGTTGTGCTTCAAAATTCTTGAGATACTAAATTCCATAGCAGACGGGAACAAATCTGTATCATGTTTAACAGAAAATGTCCACTATCCTAGTCACTTTTTACCCTCTTATAGATATATTTTTTAATATAAATGTAATTGTCCATGTGTGGGGTTTTATTTTAAGCTGACAAACCCTGTCCTCCTGTAGTTATAAAACATTGTTCAATTGGAGCAGTTTTTTGTTAATGTCAAGAGGTGTGTCTGCTTGGCAACTGAATGGATGTAAGGAGCTCTAAGGTATGACCCTTTCAAAACTGGGAGGAAGTTAATGTGAGTTCTGAATGAATATTTCATGAAATCTGGGGAGGTTAGAACACAGTGTCTGATTCAAGGGTGCAGTGTTCCTGCAGCGAATGTTGGAAAGTACCAGGAACTTCATTGTCTGTTTCTGTCAGAATATCAAAGAAATTTAAAAAGTCGTATGGATGATGAAATGTAAGCCTCCATAACCTACTCCTTCCTAATGGGGGGTTGCTTAATAATTCTTCCAGTTTTTGGTATGCTTGCGATAGGACCTGCATGGATTGTGAAATGATGTGAGATCAGCTCCGAGCTGACTGAAAGCATCCGCTTACAGCAGGCTTTATTTTGGCCCACACGAAGTTCTGAGATGTTGCACGTCCTGTGCTATTTCTTAAAGGGTTGTTGTGAAATACGTTTGGATTCAAAGTACTTAGAAATGATACAGTTTGGATTTAAATTGCAGCCTTTGCTTTTTTCCTGTGCAAACTGTTGGAGAAGTATTGCAGCCTATTAGAGATAACCAGTATGATCCCTAGCAGCCCATGCATAGGGTGGTTATTGTGGTACTGTGCTCAGAAATTGGCCAAAGATATTGCTTAAGAGAAGGAAAACATAAATAAATCCAAGTGATGGGTAAGTATTATAATGGGTGCTACAGTACTGACTTACACCCTCATTATTCAGATACTGATGTATTATCTTTATTCTTAAAAGAGTAATGATGAAGAAGTGCTATTTTCCAAATGTTAATTTAGTTCTCTGCAGATGGTAACCATCTGTTAAATGACAAGTCCTTTGCCATCTTTGAGTAGCACTTTATATAGCTTGGATGGACGTATTGGTGCAATACATAAATGGAGTTACTGAGGTGATGCTTGCTAGATTTGTTCGTTTTCTGTTGCTGTTCCAAAAAAAAGAAAAAAAAAACAGAAAATTTCAAAGCTTGGTATTTTTTTGCATATCTTCTGTATTTTGAGTTAAAGCTTGACATTCACAAGCCAGTCCACAACATACTCTTGAGAAAGTCATAATGCTAAGAAATATTTTTAAATTACAACATAACTCATAGCAATTATCAAGGCCCCAATTCTAGTGTCACCATGTGGATGAGCTTTTACAGATACTCACAGGAAACACTGTAAGCTTTTATGAGCCTCAGGATCATCATGGCTTAACAAGCAGACATCTCTCGTGGGGCTGCCAGTACTCCTTTATTTTCTGTCATTGCTTTATTTTGTTGTTTGTTGTTGGTTTTTTTTTGGGGGGGAGGGTTGTTGTTCCTGTTTTCTTTTTTACTAGGAAAATACTAGCACTGTATTACAATATAGCTTAGTGTTACAGTAGTAAAGTGATCTTTTCTGCATATTTATTTGTAAGCCAAGCAAGTTCTGATCCATGTCATATTGTTTTCTTCTAAAGATTTTTTCAAGTTATGGTGCTAAGTTTTAATTTACGTGCCTTGCTTTGTTGTTGTAAAATTGCCTTATGTTTTTATTAACGTGTCTGTGATAAAATTCAGTGAGTATCCTGACTTGTTCTTGATTTTTCTGCAGCTGAAAAGCTTGATGATGGCTCCACTACCCAATGCTGGATTAGTTCGGAACGCTTTGCAGTTATATCGTTACTTGCTCCGATGCTGTAAGCAGCTTCCTGAGGAGAACATTCGTCAGCATTACAGACATGCAATCAGGCAGGTGAGAAATGTAATTCTTTTCTGTTATTGAGTTCACAGTTGTGTTGTAGGTCTCTTATTTGGTCTTTTTATCTTACAATTTGGAACAATTTCTTATAACTCCTGGAACTTTAAAACAAATTCTTCTGTAGGCTTGAAACCTCTGTGGATTCAGAGGATTATACAGGGATTATGTGAAGGAGCACTTGATTTTGTTTGCTTTCCTTTGCTTTCTTGTCAGTTCTTGTGTTAGTCAAGATAGTGTACGATAATTGTTTGTTTACCTAGCCACATCCTTTTGGTAATATTTGATAGTTTCCCATCTGGGATTGTTTTCTACAACAGGTGTTCATATGGAGGTTATTTAATGCCTTTTATTATACCTGTTGTCCTGTGCCTCCTGCAGTTTTACTGTAACTGACAACTTCAAGGAAACCACTATGCAAAGTTTTACTTGGGTGTTGTTGAATTTACTGGGATTACGTGCTTTCTAAATCAGAGCTTGTACTTTTATGCATTTCTACATTAAAATACCTTGATTGTTGTCCCAAATTGAAGTTCTCATAGTCTGTGATAATCTTTTTGGTATTTTTTTGATGATAATCTGTGAAAAGAGTAAAACCATTTTATATGGAAAATACATTTGATAAGCCTTATGGAAATATGGAAATAGCGTGGACAGGTGCTGTGATGTGTATATTTACATCTTCAAATCAAAAGTTTGGCATTAAATTTTCTTTGGGGTTTAAAAATGATCCTTATTTGCACAATGGGTGCATTGAGTTGATTAGTCAGTGTAACACTTGAGATTAAATGTTGCAGAGTTTCAAAGTTCATGCTGATGAAGATGATCCTGATAGAATACAGCAAATTATTAAGAGAGCCATTGAGGATGCTGACTGGGTCATGAACAAAGTAAGTGCATCAGATTGTCTAAGCTTTTCTCTGACTTGGTTCAAAATGAAGAAAACATTGCAAAGCAAATTATGAACAGCAAACTGTTGTACAAACTGTTGTTTGGGACACTGAAGTGTCCAAGTGAAAGGAAATAACCTGTCTGCTAGGCTTATGATTGCAGTGGTTCCCGTTTAAAAATTCACTTTTGCCAATGTAAAATTAAGTGTATTATTTAGAACCACTGATGTTTTAAGTTAGTCTACATGTATGTTTCCATTAAGAATTATATTAAATTTCCGCAGTGGTGACTAATATAAATCTATCACAGAGGAAAGATGTAAAATTTTTGCAAGTCACAGTTTGCAGATACTCACTTGCTGCATTCCTAACAGGAATCTATCCTCTCTTAGTCATTTTGTTTAAATTTGCAGAATGTTTTTTTCTCAAGTCTTGTCTGTGGCTGTACAGGTCAGGGTTAGACAGCACAGTGGCAAAACTGTGGCAATCCATTTACTCGTAGTTATCACCCAGTGGAAATTCATCTTTATTATCATAGCAGCCCAAAATATCACTCAAACTGTCAGTTCTGCAAGGTGCACATTAATGTATGCTAGCTGAAAAATTGTGGAATGGCAAATCAGATACTTAAATAAAAAGAATGTACATCGTATGCCAGTAGACAGCTGAGAGGACGTGGACTTCCTTGGATTTAAATCTGTCTGGTGAGCATGACATGTTAACATGGATTTCTGAGCATAATGAAACAAGTCAAAAATTCCACTTGCTCTAAGTATCTGTGATTTAATCTACTAAATGACTGTTAAGTCCTTATCTCTGGCAGTCCATGAAATCCAAATAAGAATTATTACGAGCAAGCACAGATTAGTCATAGATTACAAAATTATAGTAGTAGCTAAATCCCAGCAGTTACAGTCTAGTAAATAACTGTCTGTGCATGAATCAGATTTTGTTTGCCATACAACTATGGAAAGCATCATTCAGATTCTGCAGCTGAGAGGAAGATCAGATTCACAGTGTTCGTGAGAAAGCAAATGTCTCCATTATTTTATATTGTAGATACAAAGCCCCTCACATCTCTGAACTGAAAGGAAACTGAGACAATTTTGTGTAAATGAGTAGACTTGTAAATCCTTGACAGTAAGAATCATTGCTTTTAGTTATGCATTTTTCTCCACTAATAACTTTTTTTTTCCCTTCAGTATAAAAAGCAGAAGTAGAAGAAAGATGAAGACAAGAATGTCATTGGTAAACATCCTTAGATGGCATCAGTCAAATAAGTCCAGTACTATGGTATAGTTATTGCTTGCAATTTTACCTTACCTAATGCAAATACAGTAATATTTCTGAAGCCATTTGAGATAATAGGTTACTGACACAGTCTGGGTTCAAAGCATTAGCATGTATACTTACAAACCTTAGCTTGAAGCTAAACTTCCCTAAGGTTTGCATAGGTCAGAACATTTCTCTGGAAAAATAAGTGAGCATGAAAATGTAATGCAGTACAAGTAATTAATAAATAAATATTGCTCTACTAATTGTTCATGTCTGAGTTATTCCCACATGAGGAAAACCTAACTGCTATCTGTGTGTAAAGGTTTGTACTGAGAGCCTGCAAATTTGGGAAGTGCTTATTAAGGATGAGAGCAAATTACTCTTCACTTGATTGTGCATTAAATTACACTGTTAGATCTGGATTCTCGGTGGTATAGCACATACTAAGCACATCAAATAGAAAACCTTTTGTTTGGTAGCAGTGTTCTTCTGTTGAAGTACCAATGGGTTTAGACTTATGTTTATGCAATGTTCATGTCTAGTAGCAGAAAGAAAGGTGGAGGTTACTGAGTGGAGAACCTGTGAGTGCTTTAAGCCCATCTGAAGCTTGAACTGCAGTATCCTGTTGATAGCCAGATTGATTAGTCTCACCTTTGTCTCTTCATACAGACATCTTCATTCTACTCTGTAGTTTTACACTTGAACTAATGTTTATCTTTTCTTGTTTTAATACAGTTGCATGCTCCCTGTGACCCCAATTTCTGAACTCTCCAGAAAGGACTCCATTCAGCTAAGTTCTGTGCACTCAATGGCATGATCACTGAAACGTGCAACCTTATACAGGTATAAAGGCTTTCACATCTTTTTGAATTGTGTAATAAACATCCTTTAAAAAAGGGGAGTCTACGTCCTTTTTAAAAACACGACCATCATTTCGGTGCCCTGGTAAATTTTCATTGGTTAAAAACTCAAAAGAAACACTAGCTATCTTAATCAAATTTAGGGAGCTATGGGTTTCCTTCCACTGCATCTTCTTTCTAGCTGTACTTGAAACTTTCTGCCTCGAGATGGCAGCACGCACTGCTGTAAATGCATGAAGTCCGAAGTATTTGAGGGTTAGGTCTGCTTGTTTTTACTGTTTCCAAATTGCTGAGCTTATTCACCTGCGAAAATAGAACTCAAGTGCTAAATGAGATCTGTTCTGGGCTCCGGATTTTTTTTTTCATGCATCCTAGTTCCAAGTAATCAAACAGAATTTCAGACAAGTGCTGTAAAAGAAACTAAGGCCATAATGTGCAAGTTTATACCATAAAGTGTTGTATCAAAATTTTTTCTTCATACCTGCTCGTTTTATACCCTGCTTATCAAGCATTCCTTCATTCTGTTATTGTAGTCTACCATCTTCGTTATTGTCTTCTCTCTGGCCCTTCATCTTTCACATCATCTTATACATCTTCCATTTTTGTAGCTTCTATTCTATATCTTCTTTAATTCTGGTCTCTCTCATCTTGTCCCTCAACCTCAGTTCTTTCTCCTTCCCAGATACTTCTCTGATATTTGTAGATACATCAGGGGGTACTAAGGTATTATTACATAGAGGACACCCTGCTGCTTAATTTCAAATAATGAAGAATGAAGCTAGTAGAATGGATGCAAGTTTTTCTTCATATGGGGAAAACTACTTAAATATATTTTTGGAAAGTGCAGATGTTTTGGTTTGTCTTTCCAATATAGTTTGATGCAAGGTGGAACACTGAATATTTCAGCCCTGACATTTGACAAGGGGTATTCAGTATGAAACCAAACACAAATAGTAAAGCTCAAACATGTTTGAAGATAGACATAGGAATGTGTTATCTTTTAATTAAGAATAAAAAACCAGCTGACTAGTATGGAGGTGCAGTGACAGCTTTATTTCAGTACAGTATCGAAAACATTGGAGACTCAGTAGCAGTAATAGTGTATGGAAACATACTGGTTTACCAAAATTTAGGTGTAACTTGCTCAGTAACTCTCCATTGATTTAGTTGTCCAACATTGTGTAGTAAAAAACCATGATGTTTTGCTTAGTTAATAATTTGATGTTTTATTATTCTTTTATACATAGTATTTAATTTGTGAACAGCTCAACAGTATACACCAAGGAGCTGTGAGATGTAACCATGGCATATGTGCAGCTCCAAATGTTTGAGGTGCCAGCTGAGATCTGAGATCATCAGACCAGAGGTATGAGAGTTAATTGTTATGGCAGACCAGGGGCTGTGAATTTTAAGTCTTTGGAAACTGGCAGAATATGTACTTCTTTGTAGGGTGCAGAGAGGGAACACGGTTGAGACAGGAGACAGTATGATTAATATTTTGATAATTTTAAAATATTTTTAAAAATAAAGTAATAACTTTAATGTGGTGGCTCTGTGTTATGGGATGTCTGAGTTATTTTTTTCATACAAAACATAATTTCATTTTCAAAATAACAAAACTGTGAAGATAAAGTTATCTGCACTGCTAGGGAACACTTAACTTTTTTGATAGTGGGGAGAGATAATGCAAACAACTGTTTACTTCCTTGTAATAGTGAAAGTGACCTCAGTGTCTAAGACAGAAGTGTTTCTCTAATGACTGGACATCCAAATCTACAGCTGAGGCTTTCTTGCTTTCAAGACATAAAATTCTCTTCTTCAGTAGCATAATTTGAGGTGAAATGCATTGTTTTACTCAAAATGTAGATGAGAACTTGAACTCTGAAACAAAATTTGAGCAGAGATCAATACTTCAGACTAAAATTATTATCCAGAAAAATTCCTTATCAGAAGTCACTTGATTGTAGAGGTGCCCTAATTTGGACCAGTCACTCTCCCTGCTTGACCTGAGAGTTCATACAGTAAATTGAATTTTCTTCAGCTCTGTGCCTTTCTGCTTTCTGCAGCCCTGCCTGCTTTCTCAGTTATTCCCTTTTTCACCAGTCTCTTAATGAGGTGTTAATGTGCCGTGCTAAGTATTCTGTCCATTGCTGTGGGCAGACCCACTGTGGGGAGGACTTATACAGTTATGTGCATACCTCGATTTCTGCTGCTCATGTGGGGAAATTTAATTGTTAAGTTTCAATCAAGGTTCTCTGCTGGTGGTTGCAAAGAAAATATCAGCGCCAAATACATTCGTGCATTTGTGTTTCCATGTTCGGCCATGCAGAATTTTTGAAAATAGAGATGTTGGGTGCAAGTTAATATATTGCATCAAAAGTTCATTGAGAAGTTGGAGCTGTTTTTCTCATTGACTTTGCAAATAGGGCCAAGCCTATTCTGGTTATTGGTTCCTTATTTCAGTAAAAAAGAAACCCAAACCTATTTCTGTACTTCTATATCATGCCAGTTCTGGTAAATAATGGACTGTTGATAGGTATTATATGCAATAACTGAACTTCAAAGCCCCATGTTTTGCTGGGCCCAATTATTGGCGTTACCAAAGCAAACATTCAGTTACCAGTGCTGCTTTCATCAGTTTTCATTGTGTTTACAAATTAACAGTTACATTCTGGAAACAACAGTTTTGCAGCTGGTTTCTATAAGACCTTAAGTCAATAACTTCTAAGTAGTCCTGTACTGCTTGGGGGGTGGCCTTGTCTCTACGTAGCCTTTGAACAGTTAGCTCTGTCAGTTATGCTACAGACAGGGTTTCGTAGGAGGATTGTGCAAAGCAAACATTAGAACAAAGGAAAAGACAGTTATGAGATTTCTGCTTAATAGATCGAGTAAATTAGTTTTAATTTTTGAAGTATGGAGAAAAGATTGTTTGGATCACATTTCAGCCGTTGAAATTGAGAAACAAGTTCTTAGTAATTAGTTCCAGGTTATAGACATCAATATTGAGTCTATGGCTAGAAGCAAACTTGATGCTTCGCTTTTTCTCTCTTTGAAATATTAGCTGAAAATTCTTGGAAAACTTCTGTACAATGTAAATATGGAAACGACATATCTCCAAAGACTGTAACAATGACAATTTGATAGTGAGTTAGGTGAAACGTTTTGTTTAGTCTGTGAATTCTTAAGCCCAGGTACATGTATTGAAGGGTCTACTTTAATTACCAGTCTCAGAGCCTCATGCAGAAGCTGTTTAGTCTGTTTAGTCTTTCCTTTTTTTAGTTTATTGATATCAGATTTTTGTACTTGTAATTAGATTGTAAATGTGGGGTCTATTTAAAATATTCTACGCTTTCCATACTTAAAAAGGTGTGTCTTTCTGATCACATTTTTGTGCCACAGATACTGATCTCAGCTCATTCTTGTTGCTGAAAGTTATTTGAGCCTTCTGTATACTGAATAAATACTTCCATCTCAAGACAGGTTTTTTTGTAACACCATTTGTCAATAACTGAATATTCTTTAAATCATTCTTTGTACTCTAGCACTTTGTGAACTTTTTCGCGTGATTTGTTATGTCACAGACATAAATATGTCACAGCTTTGTGTGTGGAGACACGTGAGCTCAAGAATTTGATGCTAAATAAAGACATCTCTTCTGGGGCATTTGGCTTATTTTCAGGTGTCAAAGAAACGTTGTTTACTGCTATACTATAAAGAGCAAGTGTACACACCGTTTCTGAGAAAAATATTCAGAGTGATGTTTCTTAAGGGAAACAGTTCCTTATTTGTGGGTAGCTTTCAACTTGGCATTACAAAGAATACCTTCATATAAAGCTCTGATAAGGTGCAAACTGAACAAATAGCACTGTGCCTCTGAGCCGTAAATGCTCAGTATCATAACATTCATCATCAGTGTCCTTGTCCGTAAGCTGTAAGAACTAGTCTTCAAGGCTGTATGCTTCACAATGTAGTATCCTTTGGTGTTATCCAATATAGAATATGTTTATTTGAAAAGTGAACAGTCTTTTTGTCACAGCTGTGTTCTGAGGGAAGTGAATAACTCATGAAGATAGCTTTGAAAATTCGCTTGCTGCTTGCTTGGTCAGTAGCTTTGCTGTGGTCTTTCCTACTGCTCAGGGATTGGGTGTTTCTTCTTGAGTGTGAGTCAGCTGGCCCATCTTTCAACTTTTGTATTATTTGATTTAATTTATCTTATACTTCTGTTAAGCCAGGTTTTATGAAATAGTGTTAACTGAAATACACACCAGACATCAAGTATTCTTTTCAGCTTGTGATTAATCAGGGCAGGCATTAGGGGAAAAGAAGTCTGTTCTTTGAAGGATGTTTTGTTTTCCTCATAGCTGTTTGCTGATATTTAAAATAATTTTGAGCAGTTCAGAAATAGAGGGAGACATCTCTCACTCACAGCTAAGAACTTAGCAATATTTGTATTTATCATAAATTGAAGAGATCCCTGGCACTGTACACTTTGAAAGAAACCTTGCGTACTTGAGTAACCTCTAGAGTATGAGGAGAATTCTGGACCTACTGTTTTTTGTCCTCATGCGGGAACTGGGAGGCCTAATAGGTTAATTGCTTATCCTGTTGCTATCAACCGGATGCCTTTTTTTTCTTAGACTAATTGTGTTCTGCATTACTCCATTTAGAAAAGGATTAACTTGAATTCTGAATTAATTACTTCTGAGCAAACTTTATTTGCATGTCTAACAACTTCATAAAAATACTCTTTCCTCTGCTGCCCCATGGCATTGAACCATTTCATTACATTTGTGCTTTCTTCTGCTGGCATTAAACTTCAAGTATTTAAAAACTACTGTACTCTGTGTCCTTATATTATTATAGCTTATTTTTTGCACAGTTTTTCGTATCCTTCCATGTTTCTTAAAAAAAGCTTAAAAATTGTGTTTTTCTTTATTTCCTGCTGTTCCACAGAACGCATTCTAAAAGTGAATATTAAGAGTTATAAAATTAACAATTCTTGCAACTGATTGATTTCCATTCTTTATTAGGTAATATGACACAGGAGTCTTACTTTCATTTTCTTGGTGTCATTTCATTGACAGAAAATCAGCTGGTATGAAATAAGGAACAAGGAAAACAGTTCTGTTTCAAAGCATCAAACAGGTGGCCACAAAAATGATCCCAGGGTGGAGCATCTCCCCTATGAGGACAGGCTGAGAGAGCTGGTCTGTTCAGCCTGGAGAAGAGAAGGCTCCAAGTAGACCTGAGAGCAGCCTTCCAAAATCTAATGTGAGGTTATAAGAAGGAAGGGGATGGACTCTTCAGCAGGGTCTGTTATGATAGGCCATGAGGATAGAGTTTCGAACTAAGAAAGGGGAGATTTAGTTTGGATATAAGGAAGAAGGGTGATGAGGCACTGGAAGAGATTGCCCAGAGAGGTGGTGGTGCCCCATCCCTTGAGACACTCAGGGTCAGGCTGGACCAGGCTCTGAGCATCTGGTTGAGCTGTGAATGTCCGTTCATTGCAAGGGAGTTGGACTAGATGACCTTTAGGGTCCCTTCCAACTCAATTCTTTGATTTTTGGGATCAAAGTTAGTAGACTGGAAAACATGACAGCAGACATAAGCATAGGCGGTGTTTCCTGGTGACTCCCTCCAGCATACTCATTAATCTCAGGACTGAGTTTTCTTCCTATAAATAACATCTTTGGTTTTCCACAGTTGTGTAACTGCAAGAGCTTGTTTTATTTTCTGTTTTTAACTTCCTTTAGAGATCACAAAGCAGTGTGTTTAATTGTTTATAGTGGAGAATGCAGACAGCTATTGAGTCGCAGGCTCTACCTGAAGAGCTCTGCAGAAGTTAACCTCTGTTAGCTGGAAGTACATCAAAGAATAGGTTGTAGCTTTATAGCCAAGATTTTCAAAAGTAATTCTCACATTGCTTGTAGGCACTTGGGAGACCTTAAGAATTTAGTCTTATCTGTTTCACTGTATTACCATGTTGCCTCAGAACAATAAGATCACTTTTCTGGACAGCTGTTTCATATTCTATCTTATCCTTTTGGATTACATACGAGGGTTTCTGGCTTACTCTCTGTGTAGTAAGGCATCATTGCAACTATAATTAACAACTAGGTTGAAAGGTGCAAGATGGAGTGAACAACAATGCAGAGTGGATCTGGATACTGTGTGTGGTGGGTTGTTTTTTTGTTTTGTTTTTAAGAACCAAAGCAATTAGAACTTTACACTGTCTGCCTTATCTCATACTCTTTCTCTTCCCAACATTAAGTTCACTGTCTTTAGCCTGCTGATTTCAGTGCTCAGACACCTCTCTGACTGATCAGAACTTTATTGGCAAGTAAGAGTAGGATGGTTATTCCCCTACTACTAGCATGAACTGAATTAGTACTAAGATGGTCACAGCCGTTTTACAATCATTTAAGGAGCACAACTTAAAAGTAAACAGAAATCCAAATTCTGCTCCCAACAGAGATAATACAACCAGCAGTATTCTACATAGTTACATGCTACTGAGTCTAGTAATTTCTTATTGATTAAATACTGATCTCTTGAAGAGAGATTTGTGAATTGAGAACTTTAAGGAATGGATAACAAATCTGTGTCCTGTATAACTTATTCATTATCCTCAGTTACTTCATAAGCAAAAATGAAAGTTTTATAACTTACATAATACAAAGGATTTATATGCTATGAATGGCAGCATAAGAAATAACATGAATGAAAATCCAGAACAGGAACAGGAAATCCAAGAACAGAACCATAAACTCATCTAACAAAGGCACTTTGATTAAAAACAGTTGTATAATAAACCGAACCCTTTACCAACTGACTGTATTGTATCATGTGTGATTACTTTATTTACTATTCAAGAATTCTTTTCTTATTTATTTCTCATAGAGATCACAAATTGTAATGGTGTAACTTTGATCTGCAGAAGTCTATAATACTCTTAAGAACCTTACATTCATAGAGAATGCTTGGTAAAAGAAACACTGAGATAAACCTTGTCTTTATGTATTAGTCTATAATCATAGAATTGCTTGAGTAAAAACCTACCATGTGTGAGCTTTCATTTAATTCCTTATTCAGAACTATCAGACATAGTATGGGTGGAAAGTGAGGGTAATTTCATAATGTACTTTGGAAGTCACCTTAACTGATATGGTCACTCTACCAAATCAATACATTCTTAACTCTGAGGATTTCTTTCTTTTCACTAAAAAGTGAGAGAAGGAAATAGCCATTATGAGATTTAAATCTTGATGTTATCAGGCTGTTCTGAACTGGGCGGTGTTGTAAAGGTGCAGAAAATTCCCCTTTACAGTCCCTCCTGCCAGGTCTCGGAGGACCAAGCTAAAACTAGTCATTGTGCACAGAAGATGAGGCAGGAACATGCTAGAAGTATTATTTCTGTCACTCAGGAATATTTTTAGTCTTGTGAACAGCTCCTTTTGCTTTGGTGGCTGCGGTCCAAATAGCCCTTACTGCAATGGCTGTATGAAACATTTAGACTGTTAAACGTCTTTGATATCCTATTTCTTTGTGAATAGGGACAAAAATTGTTACACTTAAGAGCACCTGCTAATTAATTTGTTCCTGTAATGTTTTTATTAGGACTGTTTATTACATATTAAACCCAATGACTTTGCCCAATTCCTAATTCAGTCTGTAACTTTTTAGAATCAGACCTTGCTGTATATCAGCACAGATTCTTCTACTTTTTTTTTTTTTTGTGACTTTTCAAACTCAAAAGTTGGTGTTCTCCCTTCTAAATTCAGCTTCAAATATGGTCTTTCCTGTCAGTATGTTCAAGAGTTGTGTGAATAAGCAGTGCATTTGTTTGCCCCCAAAAAAGAAACTAAATAGACAACCCCAACCTGGAGCTGTTAAAGAAGGTAGGATGGAAAAAGAGGCTCAATAAGACTACCTGCATTTTTTGTGCTACAGTACTTGGTTCAGTTCTGGCCCCAGTACAAGAAAGAGTCTGCTAAATGAGCGAGTTCAGTGAGGGACACTAAGGTGGCTGGGGACTGGGCGATGTGCCTCATGAGAGGAAGCTGTGGGGACTGGGCTTGTACTGCCTGGGGATGAGAAGACCCAGGGGACTTGGTAGCAGCTTCTGGGACCTCTGAGGGAATGGAGCTCTGTTCTTCACAGCAGTGTGTAGTGGGAGGGCGAACAGCAATGAGCAGAAACTGAAATAAGATTAGACTGGTTATAAGCTACAATTTTTCCCTGAGAGGACATGGTTGGACTAGCTGATCTGAGCATTCTTTTCCAACCATAATGATTCTGTGACAGTCTAGTAAAGGCGTAGGTTTCCTGTCGGTGTTGTCCAGTCTTGTTCCTTGGAAGTTTTTGAGTCCAACCTGGATTGAGCTCCGAGCCTCCTTCTCTGATCTGGTTGCCCACCCTGCTTTGGGTAGGAGGATAGATTAGAAGAGCTGCTGAGGTACCTTTCAATCTTAATTTTCCTGTAACCCTACCTGCACTCCTGTTGCTGTTAGGAATCACGTGGAGGTTATATCACAGTCCATGGGAGACTGGAAAAAAAAAATCATTTCTGGTAAATATAAGTCTATCAAACCAAACTTACCCAAAGGAATCTCCATGGTTAGAAAAAAGAGTGTATGTTACACTGCAGAGGCAGTCTGTGAAGATGGACTGTCAAAAACTGAAAGCTAAGGCTGTTCATAGCTGATCTCAGGTCCCCGTTCCAGATTTGAATTTTTCCTAAACGTTGCTTTGTTTCAGAAGGCTAATCCATGGGCTTAGAAATAGCACTGAACCACAACCAGGGTGGATACAAAAGGTAGGTAATTAATGTGGTCAGGAGAATGAGATTTCGCTTTTCTAGGTGTGGGAAATGTTCCCATGGTGTTTTCCTTCCTGGTCTACCCATGCTTTTAATCTCTTTTCTTATCAAACAGATAAGCGGGCAGAGACAGTATCAACACAGAAATATTAGGCAATTTTGGAGAAAAGTTTCCTGCTGGCATTTTAGAAACCAAGTAGGGAGAGAAAAATACCAGAGATGGGGTAGAAGTATGACTTGGTAGAAGTATATAGTGATCCAACCTCCAAGATAACATAGAATTATAACCCTAATGTAATATAGAGTGGCTAAATCAACCTCCAAAACTTTATCATTCTCTATTCAACTTCACAGGAGATTTCTGAGTAGTTCTAGTGTATTCCTATGAGAAATAATACAACAGCTGACTGCATTTTCTTTCACTTTCTAAAGGGAATGTGTTATGAGATATATATATATATTTTAAAACTATATATTTTAATGATATTTTAATATCTTTGGATAAAAAAGAGCACAGAATTTCAGAGTGTAGTCATGGTACATAACAGTAGCCCCTGTTATTTCTTGGGCTGAATTTTAGCTTGACTTCCATTTTGCTTTATGTATTTTTAATAATTTGAAGTGTTCGTTCTTAATTTTAGCACAGATACTTACAGATCTCATTCATGCAAAATGGTATTCGAGTCTCTAATATGGTTTGGCCTTGATGAAGAGTTCTGTGTCCTTCCAAGATCAGTCAGAGATCTGTTGTCACTAAATAAGAGCACATTTGCTATTCTGTAGCTCCCTGTTAGTTCTTGGAGAAAAAAAAATTTTTGCATGAGGTAGTTGTAATGTCACATTTCTTTACACTGCAGCTATGACAAACACAAATTGCAGCACCAGAGGTGAGAAACCTAGTTCTGTGCATTCTCCCCATCCATGTGCCAGCTTTCGTTTGTGGTCCTGAGAGTGAAGTGTTCAGTAGGCTAAATATAATGAAATTATGTCATGGAATGCAGGGCACAGAGCCCAGCGGACAGCCGTGTACAGACTACCAGTCCACTGCCAGGTGCTGTTTTACTTTTTTGCTTTAAATCTGCTAGTAACTGGTCTTTGCTGCTGCCATTCTGAGTCAGTACTTTTTGGAAGACGTGTCAGCTTGAAGCAACGTGCACTCAGGCACAGAGAAATGTGATTATTGGCTATCTGATTGCTTTTGTCCTCCTCTACTTCCTTGTTATGTCCACACCCAGGAATTTTTTGAAAAAATGACCAATTAGGGGATTTTATGATATTGCTGCACTTCTAAACATGGCCTGACTTACAATTTGCAGGCAGGAAGGGACGGGTTTACTGGCATAGTTTTTCTAGCTTTCATTTTCACTCTGGTTAACATCATGAAATTTTCCACTTTGCCTCATCACTGTTTGCCTAGACTGGGAGATGGCTAATGAAACCTTACTTTTTTTTTTAAAACTGCTTTTTAATATACCTTAAATGTGCATAAACTAAAAAGGGTCCGGACAGTAGACTTGGGATCCTGCTTGTGTAAAGTGTCTCAACCTGAGTCTGTGATTCCAGTTGATGGCTTTTACGTTTTTTCACCTTCTAAATTAATTGAAGCAAATCAATCAGGTTGAAGTCCTATATTTTGATTAAAAAAATAGGCTCTTTTTCCATGTCTCTATTAGACAGTTGAAGGAGTGTGAGGAAGTAGAAATTTCTAGTCTATGTTATTTTGTAATTCTTTGTGGGATATCGACTTGTCACTGTTTCCATCTCCATTCTGTTGTGAAAGGACGTTTTCAACATATTTCACCCAGGAGAGCTTTAAGGCCAGTGACACTTTAGCATCCCAAGTGAGATTAGCGAGCAGTGAGAAATAAGACCAGCCGAAGAGATGGGACTCCTGTAACTTCTGAGGAGTTCTCATCATCCAGCTCTTGGTTTCTTCACAGTCCATGTGTCACAGGCTTTCTCTTCAATTTCTGGTGCATTTGTTATGTAGTGTAGAAGTTTGGGAACGGGTTTTATTTATTTATTTATTGTCAGGAAACGTTTCTGAATCAAAAGCCTGAAATTGTTAGCAAGCAGACTTGTAGACACTCCCAGTGTGAGCTGTCACCCAGCCATTGGCACAAATCCTCCCCGTTGTTGCTTACATATTTACTTACCTCTGTGCTGACAAAGTAAGGCAGCACTTTCTTGTGGCTCAGCGTCAGGTTTTTCCAGGAATGGGATACTGCACATAGAGAAACTACTTCTCTTAGAAGATCTTTTTAAAGCATGTAACAGTGAGGTGTTGCCAAGGAATTGATGTCTTTTCTGTAGTCAAGTGACAGCAAGCTGGAAAGCATGAATAGCTGATGAAGAAAAAGGAACTTCAGCCTGGAAAAGAAACAGAAATTCAATTGTTGAAATGTTCTTAACGAGTCAAGTGATTTAAATCATTTGTACCACAAAGGAACATAGTGAGCATTTTACTGAAGAGCATGAGTCCATTTCCATAATGCAAATGGTCTTTCATGATCTGACTCCCTTTTAACTGATCACCTTAATCTTATCGGTATCTTATCTCAAGTAATTTGACAGAGTTCTTTTGCTGTGAGTTTTTCTCCTCATACTGACTTGCACTTTTCTGGTGTTTCAAAAATACTTTGGTTACAGCTGATCTTGCTAACAGGGTAGTCTGTATGGACTGGCTTTGATGTGGGGTCCTTTGCTGATTTTCATTGCTTCTGTGCTATTGGTACTTTAAGGACCAAATTTTCTGTTCAACCAGTGAGGTCAATCAAAAGGAGTAAAGCAGGAGGCAGAGTACATTTCCTCAGGAGAAGAAAAGGCATAAAGAATGAAGCCATCAGTTTGTAAATGAAAATGGAATACCTCATCCCAATCGTAGGTTTGCCAACCATATCCTGGGCAGCATCAGGAGAAGCATGATGGGTAGGTTGAGGAAGCATGATGAGTGGGTTCTGCCCCTTTGCTCTGCTCTTGTGAGACTCCACCTGGAATACGGTGTCCAGTTCTGAAGTCCCAACACAAGGACATGGAGCTGTTGGAGCAGGTCCAGAAGAGGGCTGCAAAGATGATCAGAGGGCTGGAGCATCTGCCCTACAGGGACGGGCTGAGAGAGCTGGGGCTCTTCAGCCTGGAGAAGAGAAAGCTCCAAATTGTAGTGGTCTTCCAGTACCTGAAGGGGGACTGAAGAAAAGCCGGGGAGGTGCTTTTTATAAGGGAGGGTAGCAATAGGACAAGGGGAAATGGTTATAAACTAGAAGAGGTAGACGTAGACTAGATATCAGGGAGAAGTTTTTTACTGTGAGGGTGGTGAGACCTGTGAGGTTGTCCAGTGAGTCTGTGGATACCCCGTCCCTGAAAGCACTGAAGGCCAGGCTGGATGGGGCTGCGAGCAACTGAGCGGGAGGGGAGGTGTCCCTGCCTATAGCAGGAGGTTGGAACTTGATGATTTTAAAGGTCCCATCCAAGCCAAAGTTTTCTATGATTCTATAGGTCAAATGTTTAAAGTCTTAGATCTTCTGAGATGACAGGTGTTCAGAGATGGCTGCAGTGTTACATTTCTAGTTTTTGAGGTCGTACGGAATTTTTCTGAAGGATCAGCGTGGGGATGTCTCAAGTAGATTAGATAGGCAAGAGAAATTAGAAGACAATCTCTAGTGATGTAGGAAGAGTTGGAACAACGGGAAAGTGTGTCTTTTGGGATACGTGAAGTTAATAAAATAAGCTCATTATCATCAGCTTTGCCTGAGTTTAGTAAACCTTTAAGGACTTTTTGTCTGATCTCTGAGGAGCAGCCATACAATTGTAGTTTGTTATTTAAATGTTTTTATGAATACAGTTTCTTAAGTTGATGCAGAATATTGCAGTCAAAAAATGTGACTTGATTTTTCATGAAATTGCAGAAAGTCTGTTGTTGAAGCTACAGAAAACATTTTTGTTTCTGTTTGCAGAAGACAAAATTTGACTCAAAATTACTGCATGCTTAGAATGCTACTGAAGGTCAAACATTCTCTTCTGAAAGGCCACCTCTTTCATCAAAGTTAATACAAGATGAGCAAGTACTTCTTGTATTTTGTTATGGCAGAGGCAGAAGTGGCAATAAAACAAAATCTGTGGAATTGGTTTTCTGATGAAGGAATATTGCAGACACCATGAAATGTTAGCGGAAGGAGGGCACTGTGAGCTTGTTTTGCTAATCTCTGGCTCCACCTAAGAAATGTGTGGTGAGATTTTTGTTGCTGATTTTGGTGAGTAAAAGAATAGGTCCTGCTTGAAAAACTGGTGAATAAACAGTTCACTGAATGGCCATATCTATTGCCAGTGCTATAAACTGCTTGTGAGGAAAGATGTTCCTCCCCTTCTGCTAATTCTAAATGTGACTTTTCTTACCAAATCCCTGTGTAGCCTTTCTTTGTTTTCAGTGGTCTCCAATCAAGGAGAAGCAGGAAGGGTATATAATAAAATCTTAGAAATTGAAATCATTTAAATATCTACAAAGATGCATATTTTTTTAAGTACTCCGTTACTTAATAAATTAAATTTATTAAATTTATTATTATGCTTTAATAAATTTAAATTTATTAAATTTAGGTTTAATAAAGAATGAAAGAACCAAGCAATTTTTAAATCCTGACAAAACAGCAAATGTAAGATTAATATAACTTTGTTTTTTCATTTCTGAACTTTTCTTAGAGTTCAGACACTTTCAATTTGACCACCGACACACACGGTTATTAAAAAAAATGTGAACACTCAGAGCAGTGAATGCAAAGAACACAAGCATGATATGATCAAGCAGATGAGTGCTCAAACTATAGACAACTCAGGTCTCTGTTTCAAGAGATTCTTCTCTTGCAAGCCCTGAATGTGATATAAATGCAAGTGTATTCATGCGTGAACCTGGGTACATGTAACCTCATCTGTGAGTGCCTTACACAAGCACTTCATATTCACTTCTAAATAGCAAACTGAGAGCAAACTGAGACAGAGAGAAAAAAATGCCTTGTCCAAGCTTGCCCAGTAGAAAAGTGGCAGATGAAAAGAGAATTTGTTTCCTTGTTTCTTGTGTAGCCTTGTGCCAAATTTCTGCAGACCCTTGATCAGTGCTTGTAAATCTTTCTGTCATTATCACTGTAATTTGAAAACATCTAAGAAGTTTTATAACATAGTGTTATTCAGTCATACATAATAGTCATGAAGAAACAACTCAGAATAAAGTCCTTTAGGCTTTGGTACTGACATACCACAGCATTTCTGAGTCAGCAGCTCCCTAAAAGCTCCATCTTCTGTATGCCACTGCCAGATCCCAGATTGCTTGTGCCTTTTGGAACTCGAGGGAAACCCAATTCTGTACTGTATTTATATCCACATTTTGTCTAAAATCAGCTCAGTAGTCCCACCTTCATCATCTGTCTGTCCTTCTGGTGTTTACAGATACAACATTATGTGAGTAGTTTATACTTTCAGGGAGTTGCAGTTTCCTTCCAAGTTAACATGTTGGTAGAGCACAAAAGGGCAAACCTCACAGGCTGCAATGACTGCAATATGGAGACTTGTAGAGGAAAGAATTCTACAAATGCTCTATTGATAAAAGTCCCTTAAGATAATACCAAAAATAAGGAACTAATATATTACCAAGTGTATATTCATGTTAAAGTACCTGTCTTAAGTTATAAGTGTTTATTTAAATGCTTTACTGGTCAATTTCCTTAAGGTCTATGATTCTGTAAAATTACTCTAAATTTTTTATGAAAGTCACAGGCTTGGTCCTGCAGCCCATAGCTGAACGTACAGGAAAACAGCCATCCATGGATACAATTTGAGCCCCTCCAGGGTATATTTTTTCCATGTTAACATTGCCTGCAGTTCACTGAAAAACTGTTTCCTGTGTTATATTGCATCTACGACTGAGAACTGTAGGAGTCAGAATTGCAGCATACTGCGTGAGAGGGAAGGGACACTTGTAAGACCGAAGAGTTAGTCACAGCTCTGTCACTGGTTGGTAAATATGTAATGCAGTAGCAGCACATCCCTACGTGCCCTCCCATTCTCAGAGACTGGGCATTTTAGGGATTCCCCCTTTGACCACTGTCTATTAGTAGTCTCAATCATCTGTTTTGCATGCATTGCTCTAGGGTATATAAAATGCTTTGGCCTCACAGGAGGGATACAGAGCAGGAGAGACTGAAAGAAAGCAACTTGCACAGAGAAGTCCCTCTCCTAGCAGGTTTGGAATCATCTCTCACAAAAACACGGTAAGGGCACTGTGTCTCATTGCTCTATTGGCTTTTCATTTGCTGCAGCTTGCAAAATGAAATAACTGTATAACAAACTATTTTATTTCCTTATTAGAAGCAAAGTATTGGAATCAGTCTCCCCTTTTATTTCCAGGCTATCCTGCTACTCTGAAAACTTCATCCCTCTTCCAGCAGACTTTAAAGGTTTGTGGGTGTAATGGGTAATACCATAAATGTTCTTTGAGCAACTCTTTTGTGAAAGCATAAAATGCAAGCAAGTTACTATACGAATTGCCAGTGAATGGAAAATAGGAGCATCCTTTTTAGTGTCTTTCTTTTCTCTCTTGTTTTCTCTGGTACATGCTTTTTCTTTCACCCTCTTTACTGCTCTCTTTATTTTTCTCTTTTTTTCTTATTTCTCTTTTTTCTTTTTTTCTCATCTTTCCTTTTCTTTGTTTTTCTTCTTCTCCATTTTTGCATGCTTTAAAATGATACACAGCAGTATAATTTGTAATAATGCACAGGCGCACTGCAGCATTTTTTTATTGCAATATAGTGATCTAGATTTGTTCCTATTTTGTAACAGTACACAAATGCTTATTACACACTGTGTGTTTTACTTGGGTTAACAGACAAGTTCTAGCACCCTTCAGTTTCTGCACAGATAGTTACATTCATTTATTTTCCTGTGTGATTTTACAGCACACAGCATCCTGGGAGCCTAAAATGTGACTGTTATGAAACATACAAATTCTGTGACTAATTCTGCTTTACCAAGCAATGTTTTGCTTTGCTCCTTTTTTCCTGACACACCTTCACTGGCACAAAAATCTCCTTTTGGCAGAAAATCTATGTTATAGTAAATAAAAATAAGGTGCATACAGTCTTATATAAATGCTAGATTTTACATTCAAATAGTGCCATGTATATATATCTTACAAAATACAGAATTCAGCATCTTAGAATTTCATTTGATTCAGGCAACTGAATATATTGCAAAATGCTTTGATTTAATTTTAAAAGTTTTGTGTGTGCGTGTGTGTGTGATAATAATCACTGTATGAATAACAGCAAAATTTTACATCCTTTTTTTCTTGCAAAGATACAGTGATATGAATTAGTACAACACTTAATGGCACGTTACAAACTTTTGAAAAACAAAGAGCATTTCAAGGTGTGTTTTTCAGAGAATTTAAGCATGGATGTGTTGGCTGGTTTAGGCTATTATTTACCTAATAATAGAGTAAAATATGGTTGTAGCATTACTAAAAATAATAGTTCTTGTCAGTGTGCCATTACTATACGTATCAAGTAGTTTTTCCTTTTTAAATAATGACAGTTAATTAGATCAAATTCACTAATCTGCAGAGTTTCTGCATCCTCTTAAAGGGAGTTACCTTCTTAGTCAAAAACTGACCTTGTGGTTTTTTTCTCTCCTCAGAAGCGTTCCCACATCACACAAAACAAGATTTCAGCACTGTGAAGTAAAAGCATAAATAAAGTGTACAAAATGCTGTGCCCATGGCAGTTTGCATTCAAGCCTCGTGTTGTTAAGAACCAGTCCTCTGAAGAGAAGGATATCAATAATAACGTGGAGAAAGATATGAAGTTCCATGGGTAAGATCTTTGTCTGTAATAGTTCTGTGGTTTCGCTTTTGTTTGAAAAGGAAAGATACTGTTGTGTGCTTCCACTACAGTAACTTTAACAAAAGAGTGGTTGTCCCTGGGGGCATTGGGTGGTGTTGATTTAGTAAGGTGGTGTTGGTTTACTGAGGTACATTTAAGCTTTTGTATACATCACTGAGGAAATAAAGCATTGTAGTTAACTGTCATGGTTCTAAATTTATCTAGTATGCTATAATGGTTACATGTATGCTAGGACCTTGGAGGCATTTATGTGCTATCAAAACATAAAGGTAAAAACTAAGCATATTGATTTCTATTGTATTGTCGTCTTGTCTTCTACAGCGTTGTGAAAGATGATGCCAAATTACACAGTCTAAGCAAGAAGCAGATAGAGATGTCACCTATAATCACTTCAGCAGAGGTCAGTGATGGAGAGGGGTCTGTTTCTAGTTTCACTGATGCTGACAGTTCGCACAGGTTGTGCTTGCTGCTCAGAACCTTTCAGAGTTCTCATGCAAGGAGTAACTGTGGTTACATGAGGTTAGGGGTGATCTGAGATCTTTGGATGAAAGCTCTTTTCTGAATGAAAAGGTGCCTTGGTAAGTCTTGATGCCAGGTACCTGGGCCAGTAGGACTGGAGTGCCAAATTCCTTTATTCCTTTGAAACCCAAGCTTTGTCCTTTCTCTAATTTTGTCTGATTTGCTTTTTTTTCCCGAGGCTATGACTTTGAAATTACAAAGCTGTTTGTAGTGGCAAATACTGTTTGATTAGTACAAAAACACTTTTGTCTGTTTCATGTCAAACTGTAGATCACGTCAATAGTTTTGTACTCAAATGAATAAACAGTCCTGTTGGAGAAGGTCACATGTCAGTCTTTGCCTTTAAATTGTAGTATTCAATAGTAACATAAAAATAAAATTGAAGCATTATGATATTTAATAGGTGTGATGATAGTGTATATTTTTATCTTTTCTATGGCCAGAAACCTCCACAAAATGGTATCAAAGCTTCAAACCAAATATCAAGATGTCCTAGACATGTAAAAGTAAGGAACTTGGAAAATGGATCCAGCCTTCTTGACACATTACACCTGACAGCAAAGGAGGTAAGACAGAAACCTAAGCAGTAATTTTTCTGAACTTTCTGAAGATCTGTAGTGCAACATTGCTTTTTAAAATGTTATTACTTTTCAGGTTATCAACTGTCGGACCAAAGCTTGCCAAGGAGCACTCATGACCCCAAAGGGCCTGGTGAGAGACACTAGAGATGGGCCAGTTCCTCCAGCAGAGCTTCTACCTCAGGCAATAGACTTTGTCAAGCAGTACTACAGTTCATTTAAAGAGTAAGCTAACTGTATCTTCGTTTTTGGAATAAATGTCCTTTACCTCCCTACCCATGTGTGGGAATAGGCTGCTTAATTTCTTCAGAGGTATTGGCAGTTACATAGCATGTTTCCAAAAAAGAGGTGATTATTAAAAAACGTGAACAGAATCATTACTGCACTTCATATTCTGCTTCTGCAATCCTAGGTCTAGAGATTACTACCGTGGACTCTTTCAGTGTATTTTTCAGCCCCATCCCTTCAGAGTGTGTTGCATTACAGTATACTAGAATAAGCAGGTTCTTCAGGGCTCTTCCAGAATGTGACTTTCTGTTTTCTTAACATTGGATATTAATGGGATTATTCCCTTCTCAGATTAATCTTAGACATGTGGGTAATACTTGTAGTTTGTGCTGTTCCAAGCATCTTTTCTCTGTGTTCTTTTATTGTATGTTTTACTTCTCAAGGCTTTGGCCAAAGTATGGAAGGACAGTTGATACCACAGAGCTTCTCAACCTTGCTCTGTGCTATCATCAACATAAGATTACTGAGCATGCTGAGAGCGATGCTTTAGCTTCAGAATTGGTTTGTTTTTACAAAAATAGAGATGGTGCAGAGAGATCTTGTTGCAGGAAAAGCTGGAAGAGCTGCCTGAGGTCCAAGAATTTGCGGTGACAAAGTTTTCAAGTGACAAGCTTTCAGTGACAATTCAGCATTTGCATATTTCACTATAAAATATTATCAGGCTTTCAAAGGGACTCAGCCACATAATGGCTTCTTCTTTAGAGACTTTGAACTCTTCTACAAAGCTTTATTCCAGCAGAATCTCTCAGAAAATCCCTGTTTTACATACAGACTGTGGTTACTTGCCAGAGTATTACATTTGCACATCTCTGTGCCTGTGGTATTTGATCACATTGATTTACACTGTCCTATGTGCTTGCCCTTGATCTTTCATCTTGTTGAAAATGTGAAATCTCTCAGACAGTGCAGGCTATTTTCATTCTGTCTGTAGACCAACAAAACAATTTTTGTCTGTATTGTGATAAATATTTCCTAATGTTTTGACTTCATTTTCTATTATCAATCTAAAAAAAAAAATATTAGAGTTGGTTTCCTTAACAAAATAATTGCTCAGCACTTCCTTTTTTGTGAGTGTCAAAATCTTACTTTGCTTAGAAGACTTCTGTTCGTGTGAAAGTAACTCAGCCTTGAGAGAACAGTCAGTGTGTTCCCATGCTGGGCTGAAGCTGATCTGTTTTCTAAGTTCTATTTGATTGTGTTTGACATTTTTACCAAACTAGTCTGGAAAATCCAAATTTAAACTGAGAATTTGCACAGAACAACTTGTCATCAATGGATAATTGCATTGGATGGTGAAAGGGCAGTGTTACTAGTTCCGTTTCTATTGTGGTAGTTTCTTCATGAGGCTAGTAAGCTGTCATTTGTACTCCATAAGTCCAATTCCTAAATTCAGAAGCCACAAAAAAGTCACTTGATCAGACCTCAGTTAGAATCCTGTGTATTTAACTCATCCATTTACCTGGAATATCCACTGCTTTGGATACAAAATTTCAGACCCTAGGCTATTGCAATAGATAATAGTTGTATTTTGGGCGCAAAGGTGTGGTGCAATAGAGAGGATGTAGGAAGCAGATGATGGTGACTTCTCATACCTGGAACACACTGGGGTTGCTCATTTTTTGAGGTAATGAATGCTTTCATAAATGATAAAATATGTTGACCCATTTCACACCCAAGTAGTGAGGATACATGAGAAGGACAGATTTCTCAGTGTATATCAAACTTGCACTATCTGAAGCAGTATAGATACCAATCCCCTCCATGGAAATGGGCTCTACCTGCATAATAGTATGTAAAATCAGCAATGCAGATGAAGGTCTCTGGCAAAAGGATGGCAAAGGAAAACATCCAAAACATCCAAAACTTGATGTTTTCAGCAGTGTCTGAGCTCTTCTTGACCCAGAACAAAAGAGGCATCTGCAATTTAGATCAGTTGTAAGTAATGAAATTTTCATTGTTTCTTTTCATGGCTGCTTCCTGTTCAACAGGTTAAAAATAGAAGAGCACCTGGCCCGACTAGAAGCAGTGACCAAAGAGATAGAAACAACAGGAACCTACCATCTGACAAAGGATGAACTGATTTTTGCTGCCAAACAGGCCTGGAGGAATGCTCCAAGGTGTATTGGGAGAATTCAGTGGTCCAATCTACAGGTAGCTTATGACTCTAAAGATTATGGCTAAATAGCTGTCTGCTGCACATTAGTAAAATGTGCCAGTTACTTCAACCGAGGACTCTTTTCTGTCCATATCATAAAATCAATATCTTCTTGTACTTCACTGCTCCGTAGTAGAAGGAAAACTTATATAGGGTTGGTTACAGTTAAGAACCAATCAAGTTATGGAAGCAGGTCCATCTCTTGGGCCTTGGAGGATTGTTACATGTGAAAATAAAAGAATGGTACAAATAAACCTTTCCTAGAAGTGAATTGAGAAATACTGATTTCCTATCCTTAACTGTGTTAGAAAAATAACATGCTTGTATTACTCTTTAAATTTTTTTTCCTTCACCTTTTTGGGGGAAACATACAGGTATTTGATGCACGTGATTGCAAAACAGCCAAAGAAATGTTTGAATATATCTGTCGCCATATTCAGTATGCCACAAACAATGGAAATATAAGGTAGGTCTCTTTTATTTCATTTGAATTTTAAATAACAAAAATTCCATCTAGATCTGGATTCAGAACTCCACAATAGACTTGATGTGATCTATCTAAATATTTTGACAACTTGTCTCTGCTCTTAATTCTTCTGATACTTTCGTGTTCCTCTCACATGCACCATCAACCATTTTGAAAGTTTTTAACATTTGTGGTTAATGTTGCAGGCAGCTTCATAATTCCTGGGGAAATAAATGATTTGAAGACTTGGGGAGATGGGTGGAAAGAATGAATGATTTTATTCTTAACGTTGTTTGTTTTAGAAATATAAAATAATTGCTGCCAGTAACAATTTATGTCTTAATAATCAGAATGTGTTTGATGTGCTGCTGTGATGTAATTGGGTTTGATCATTTCTCTGAGCAGGTCAGCCATCACCATCTTCCCTCAGAGGACTGATGGGAAACATGATTTCCGTATTTGGAACAGCCAGCTCATCCGATATGCTGGATATCAAATGCCAGATGGGTCCGTCATAGGAGACCCTGCAAGTGTGGAGTTCACAAAGGTATACAGAATCGTAACTGTTTTCCATCTTGATTATCTCACCCGTATTTCATTTATTTTTCTTGTTTGTTTTTTTTTTTAATGCAGTCTGGGAGGGAGCTATTGATTTCCTGCCCCACAGATTCTAGTGCAGGCTGAAACAACAGTTTGTTACTATCAGTGAAATACTCCCCTCCATCTCAGAACAGAGCTAAAAGTCCTTTTGGTCTTGTTTGAGTGGGAAGACAACCTTTAGCACTGAGAATTTACCTCAGAGGGTTAACAGGAGGGAGGACTTCAAAAATGAAATTCACTTAGGGGGAAGGACTTCAAAAATGAAATTCACTTTCTTTACTTACAGTTGTGCATTGAGCTTGGGTGGAAGCCGAAATATGGCCGCTTTGATGTAGTTCCACTCATTCTCCAAGCAAACGGCCAAGATCCAGAAATATTTGAATACCCGCCAGAGATTATCCTTGAAGTGCCAATGGAGCATCCAAAGTAAGCATACCAGGTTTAGCTAATTGCATTTTTGCCTCTGCCTCACTGTGGCAGGTGTTTATCCTGTGCTTGTGGCAGTCATTTTCTGAGTTCTTTGTTAGGATGAAATTATAGTAAATTGTCCTGAAAGACAAAATGCCTGTTAGAACAGTAAAATGAGACTGAAATTAACAAAGTCTATGGTGGTTCTGTTGGATTTTTTTTTTTTTTATATTCTCCATTTCAGTCAGATTCAGAATTAAAAAACAAACAAACAAAAACAAAAGACAAACAAAAACAACATATATTTTTATGCCAGTGGAATACACATGTAAAATATGGTTGCACTCGCAAGAAAATGCTTATTGCTTTTTTGTGTTTGTTTGTTTCTTGCTTCATCTTTGCTTTCGAAGCAGGCTGCAGATTGCAGAACTGTGTCACACTGTTCCTCAATTTCCTTAGCAGGCCATTCCCAGTTACCACATTGTATGCGAAAACTTTGCTACAAGCTTTTGCAGGTTGCTTCATGTGTTGGTTTCCCTAGAGGCAGTGATCTTTCAGGTCCTGGGCTTTTCTAGTTGTTGCCTAAGGGAGGAATACATAAAGTAACAAATTAAATGTTTATTTAACAGATATGAATGGTTTAAGGAGTTGGATCTGAAGTGGTATGCTCTGCCTGCTGTTGCCAACATGCTCCTTGAGGCGGGAGGCCTGGAATTTACTGCGTGTCCTTTCAACGGCTGGTACATGGGAACAGAGATTGGAGTGCGAGACTTCTGTGATGTACAGCGGTACAATATCCTGAAGGTAATCTCCTGAAATGAGGGACTTTGTGACTGAGAAGAGAATGGATTTGTTATTAGTTCCAGTCTGCTGCTGACAAGGCAATGGAATCCTGGATGTTAGTTGCAGGTCTTGGGCTCCTTCCCTCTGCAAATTAATAATAAAGACTTAGAACCAGATGCTGTCATTCTCTAATCATTTGGTCCAGCAAAGCCCCCCTTCCTTCTCCAAACCAGAATAGAGGCCTCATGATACCTCTAATACAAAGCATGTGTGGCTCTCACTTTCTCCAGCGTAAGATTGACCTTTCTTGAATACTTTTATCTGCATGTTAATGTGATGAGGTGGAGAAATCATGACATGTATATAGAGCATAGTAAATTTGCTTTTCCCTTTTCTCTCTCTTTTCCACTTACAGGAGGTTGGAAGAAGAATGGGACTGGAAACCAACAAACTTGCATCATTGTGGAAGGACCGAGCTGTTGTAGAGATAAATGTGGCTGTGCTTCATAGCTTCCAGGTAAGTCAGTGAGTCTGGTATCTGGAAACGCTTTGAATACTGTGTTTTTTCATTTCACTTACAACAGCTTTATACAAATATAGTGCTAGGGGGCCAACATTCAATGTACAGGAAGTTACCAATATAATTCCAATATAGTTATCATTTGTCTAAGTCTGCGAAAGTAGGGAAATGTAAATGCCCTGTTGTTGCCAGAAAAAAACTCGGATAGAGGGGAAAGGGAGAAAAAACTTAAAAGGAAGCTAAAGGCAAGATTGTTCATCTTATTAGCCCAGATGTCTAAGTGTCAAAATCTACATAAAGCCATGGAATTCATGTATTTCATTCACAACTACAGTCTTTTTAAGATATCATAACATTATGAAAGATGGGTAAAAATGAAATATAGGCTTTTCAGCATGCATTCTTAATGCTGGAAAGGTAAAATGCTGATGTTAAAAATAAATTAAAAAGGACTTAAAATTCTTAGTCAAAGGTCCACCTATATCTTCATCTTATAGTTGTTAGTAGTAGATATTTCCTAACACTGTATAAATTCCTTGGAATTCTAAGCAAAAGGATTACTTAAACTATGGAATGGACTTGTTTAATATCTATTTATCTTTTTGCAATTATTCTAGAAACAAAATGTTACTATCATGGATCATCACTCAGCTGCTGAGTCCTTCATGAAATACATGCAGAATGAGTACCGTGTGCGAGGAGGCTGCCCAGCTGACTGGGTGTGGATTGTACCTCCTATGTCAGGGAGCATAACTCCGGTGTTCCACCAGGAGATGTTGAACTATGTCCTCACTCCCTTCTTTTACTACCAGGTACACGTCAAAAAAGTAAAGATTCAAGCAGACAACTTCAGCAGTGCAGATGATAATGTGAGATACAGAAGAGTCTGAATGAAAAGCCCCTATTACTCATACTGCTCTTAGTTCTTGGTACATACAAATCAAAGTTTACTGGATAAATTCATAAAAGAGCAAGCAATTTCTGTTTTACTGTGCAAGATAATTTTAGTTCTGTTGAATTCCTAGGCTATAAATATAATGCAATTTATTGCTGTAGAGACTGGTTGGTGTTTGTACAGGCAGCAAATCATAGATGTAGATACTGCCAAATCTGTCCCTTTCATCTGTACACAAATTGTGTATTTGTTGTTTTGCATTTCTTATCTGAAACACAGTTTTTTTTAATTGAAGGTGGATGCATGGAAAACACACATCTGGCATGATGAGACCCGTAGGCCAAAGAAAAGAGAAATAAAGTTGAGCATTTTGGCCAAGTAAGTTGTTCAAATAAACATCATGATTTTGTTAAAATATTCTATTTTTCTGGTGCTTCTCTTACACATTTTTTTGGTAATTATTACAGCGGGGATTGTAAAAACTGGTTTGTTTGAATTACAGACTTGCATGTACATGCTTAGGTAATGCTCATATCTAAAGTTCTTATTCAGGGCTTTCTATATTGTATTGCTTCCTAACAATCTTCCAAGGAATAGCCATGCTCAAAATGAGCCTTATCTAGGAAACTGCTTGTGCATCAGCCTGAATTTCTACACAGCTATGTTCACAATGATACATGATGTGCTTTATTTTTCTCAGGGCTGTACTCTTTGCGTCATTGCTCCTGCGAAAAACAATGGCGGCCAGGTCCAAGGTGACTGTGATCTATGCAACAGAGACTGGGAAATCAGAAACATTAGCCAGCAATCTGTGCAGTTTGTTCAGCTGTGCCTTCAACACTAAGGTAAGGGAATACAGGTCACTTAAACTAAGTGGAAGATGAAGTTTGCCTACTTTTATCAGCTTCTGCAAGATATTTCATTCTCTAAGCCTGTGTTTTGTATATCTGCTAAATGTAAGTTAGACCTTAGATTTTGACTGCGTTCATATAGAATCATGCCTTGTAAATTTGGTCAGCACTCATCTGACAACAGAGAGATCTAATATGAGTTCTTATGTCTCCTAGCAGTTTCTCATGCCTTGTAAATTTGGTCAGCACTCATCTGACAACAGAGAGATCTAATATGAGTTCTTATGTCTCCTAGCAGTTTCTCATGAGCTTTATATCTTCCAGATTCTGTGCATGGATGAGTACAACATCAGTGACTTGGAAAAAGAAACACTTCTTTTAGTGGTTACCAGCACTTTTGGAAATGGAGATTCTCCAAATAATGGAAAGGTACTATTTGTCTCAGAAGTACATATGCAGCTCAGCTCAGAGAATGCTGAGATGAGCACTTCAGAGTTCTCTCTGCACCAGTGATAAACCTGAGGGAACAGCATGAAGCTGCTTCAGGGGAAGTTAAGACTGAGAAATAGGAGAGGGTTTTTTACCAAGAGTATAATTGGGCACTGGGCCAGGCTACTTAGGGAAGTGGCCGTGGCGCCAAAATGCTGCAGTTCAAGACGTATTTAGGCAACACTCTCAGATGTATGGTTTAATTTTTAAGTAATCTTTTGTGGAGCCAGGAATTGGATTTGATTATTCTTTTGGGTCCCTTTCATCTCAGGGTATTCTGTGTTTCAAAGTCAGTCTTTCGTTTCTCATGTATGTAAGTAAGGTATAGATCAGAGTTTCACTTCTGTTTTAAATGAAAGAGTATTTTTCTAACATTAAATGTTTTATGAATTTTTATACAGACATTAAAGAACTCCTTGCTCACCATGAAATTGCTGAGAAAAAAAATTAGGTAAAAATAATCTGTTATTTTGTTTACTTAAGATGAATCCTTTTGTATTTCATTCACCATAACATAGTGGTCTTATTCGCATCTCCTTCTGCAGATATGCTGTTTTTGGCTTGGGGTCCACCATGTATCCTGAGTTCTGTGCCTTTGCTCATGCCATTGACCAAAAACTGTCCCAACTGGGGGCTTTGCAGCTCACTCCAGTGGGTGAAGGAGATGAACTCAATGGTCAAGAAGAAGCCTTTCGCACATGGGCGGTCACTGCATTCAAGGTGACTAAATATTTAGCTTATGTATTAGTTAATTCATTCCTTTCAATTATTTTGGTCTTTACTGGCATCCCAGAAAATTAGAGAATAATCAAGGAAAGCAGAGATTGATTGTTACCTGAATTTTGAACTTCCCTTTCATCTGCTGCTTATATAAATTGAAGGGGAAATGAGATCCCTTTTCTGTAATTTGTTAGTATTCACATAAAGTTCCACAAAAAATGTTGGATAACGAGATGCCCAGTATAAGCAAGGACAGTAGCGTCAGACCTCTTAATTTTGCTAAGTAGATTTTTTTTTTTTTTGCTAGATTGATGTAGAAGTGGAAACTTGCTGAAATCCTATAGCATTACTGAATTCAACAAATTCAATAAATAACAACAGTCAGTGAAACTGACATCTCCCCATAAACATAGCACCAGCAAATGAACAACAAACATATGACAGCACTAAGAATATTTATTTTCCATGAATAGTCATAATTACTACTTTTTTCTAGACTGCCTGTGACATTTTTGATATCCGTGGGAAAAACAGTATTCAGTTACCTGAGTTATACACATCAGATGACAACTGGAATCCTAAGAAACATAGGATAGTACATGACTCTCAAACTGTGGACTTGACTAAAGGTATTTGTTCTGACTTTTTGCTTCCTCTATCAATTTTACTTCATTTACTTTATGTCTGGATTGGAAAGGTTGTCTGATGTTGGTGACAGTCATACTACAGCTGGATGGTAGAATTCCTGTAATGAAATAGTGGTCAAAGAAAAAAAGATATCATTTTACACTGAATAAGTCATTACATCTTCCAGCACAAAAACATCAGAATACCAGAGCTGATATACATTTTGACAATCCCAGAAGAATTGAGATGTTTTTAGTCAGAGAAGCTGTGCATAGAGGACATGTGGCTGACGAGAAGTATATGGTGTTTTAGAGCAGGCATGGTTCAGTTCTTTTCTCTGTATTCTTGGAAGATCTATTAAACAAACCCAATAACAGATTTTTTCATTATTCATGTCCTCTTTTCTCAACAGCACTGGCAGACATTCATGCAAAGGATATAATTCCCATGAAGCTGAAATTCAGACAGAATCTTCAGAGTTTCAAATCCAGGTATGATTCCTCATTTCTTTGAATATTGCAGTACATTTTATTAAAATCTTAAACAACTAAAATGTTTAGTTATAAAAATCTCTTCCCTATGTTACTGGGAAATATATTCAAATTTTGTACCATCCTCAGTAGAAGTAAATCATGATCACCAGACCACAACAATAGTTAGGGACTTTGCTTCTGTGTAGATAGTAACTCATTTCCCAGTGGAGTCTCTGGCAGCAGAGGGAACTAAATAACTTGATGAACATGGCCCTCTGATATCTTCTAAATGTGGAAGGTCAGGTGAAAGGTCCCAGTCCTTTGCTTGATCTGCTACATGCCAGACAAATATTTACTTCATTTGGGAAAAACAAAATTGCCCCTTAATAGAGGGGAAAAAAAAGTTGAGGGTGGAAAGAGATACAAGAAGCTGCTATGGGTTATACTACAAAGCAAGCTGAGACAAGACAACATAAAAATGCAAAAAGATAATAAGTGCACTGACATCTGTCTCAGAAATAGCATCCATGAATGCCTCTTTAACATCCTCCAGGAAGCCTCTTTCATCCCTGTTCTAAATGCAGTCATCCTGCAGGATGTACTCTGAGCTGCTGTAATGTGTGAGCTATTCAGTCTTCAGTAGAGCTGGACTTCCTGTCACTGACTGACTGCAGGCATACTGGACAGATCAGGCAGCACTTCAGCATCTTGTTTGTTTTCGTAGAAGTCCTTCACGTGTCTATACTGTTTTTGTTTAAGTCTCTATGAATTACTAAGCTGATCTGATAATTTGATAATGAACAGTAAGCCCTTGCCAAGTGTCACTTCACATTTATGTCTTTTCTATGTAATTTAAGGGAATTCCTGTCAACGTAATCATGATCTAACTGATCTCTTTTTTTCTATATCTAGTCGTGTTACCATTCTAGTTAAGCTTTCCTGTGAATCTAATCAGGAAGTACACTACCTGCCTGGAGAACATATTGGGATTTTCCCAGGCAACCAGCCAGAATTAGTCCACAGCCTCATTGCACGTGTTAAGGATGCCCCTCCAGCTGATCAGACTATCAGACTTGAAACCTGTACTGAAGGTAAGTTGGTTCCCTTCACATATGATAATAGAGGATATTTGATGGGTTTTCCTAGAATTCATGAGAATTTTTATAGACTGAATTTGATTATGTTATCCTCCTTTTAAGTTTCACTAGGATTTTGCTGATGCTTTTAGGTATTCCTCTAATTCTAGATTCTGTTTTTATGTACTAAGGCAGTTCATGGTAACTTCACCAGTGTTATCCAATATTTTGGGCTGACACTATTTGTGATTCAGTTCCTAAATTGGCTATTGGCTGCAATGAAATTAGTCTAGAGTTTCCTTATCATTGTTACATATCAATGTCTTAAAATGGTTTACATGTCATGACCATTTTTTTTTACATCTTAGTAGCTGCAGTCTGTGAAATCATGGGACGCTTAACACACAGAAAGATGATTTCCATCATTCTTTTTTGCTCAAAACATAGTTCATTATTACAGTGTGGTTCTCTTCTTGCAAAAAGCTTGAAAGCTCACATTAACCTGTGGTCCAAATCTGTATGCAACCTAATCAGAAGCCATATTTTAAAAGACACTGAGTTTTGCAAAGCACTAAAGTTGTTAAATGCCTTGGGAATTGCTACACAATCTTCTACTTCCCTTGTTTCCAGGTGGCTATTGGGCAAGCGAGAAAAAGATTCCAGCTTGCACACTCTCCCAGGCTTTGACATATTTACTCGATATCACTACTCCACCCTCCCAACAACTTCTAAAAAAACTCTCCCAGCTGGTAACAGCGGAAGGGGACAAACAGAGACTGGAAGTTTTATGTCATGTAAGTATTAGGCTGAAGTTAAGCTAAACATGCTACATAATGGATCATTTGCTGTCCTTCTAAAGCAGAAGCTTTAGAAATGCTTGTAGTGATGGTGTTTGATTTTTATTCTTCTGTTACATATTCTGTGAATGTGTTAAACCAACCACAGTGAGAGAAAGAGAGGGTGATCTTATGGCTTAACTTATGCGTGGGAATCAAGAGTTCTCTTCAGATCTGCTATTTCCTGTGTTGTTGTGGGTGGGTCATTTTGCCTGCCTGTTTCTCTTGCCTGCCCTGTGGTGGTTTCTGTTCAGATACCATTAAGAAATCTCAGAGTTTGCAGAGGGAGAGGTTGCAGAGGAGCTGCTAGGTATTTTTGTCATGGAATTTGATACCAGTAAAGTAAAAGCAATGTCACTTCAAGTAACTAAAGACTCATAGGTGTGGTAACTGTTATCTTCTGCTGGGATCAGCAAGCACTCAGTAAGTGCTCAACCGGACCTGAGCCTACACAGTTTTCTAGATACACCATAGCCAGGGGTCTGAAAAACAGCTTCTACTTCAGTTTCTATATCCTCTCTGAGAGAATATATATGTGAGAAAAATTACTGTGGATATTTCTGTTTCCAAAAATCAAGAAACTTTTTCAGGAAACCCTAGTATTAGTCTAGGAATGGTTTGGAGAATTCTCTGCTAATTTGCAGTTTATTGCGTATTTAATTGAATATAAAGTAGGAATCTTATTTTGAAAGTTGCTTTTCAAACATCCTTGCTCTCCTGAACTCAGCATGGCCTGGTAATATTGTGATGGTGGCTTTTGGCTTTTAGAGCACAGAAGAATACAATAAATGGAAGTTTTACAACAGCCCAAACATCCTGGAGGTCCTGGAAGAGTTTCCTTCTGCTGAAGTTTCAACAGCTTTCTTACTGACTCAGCTGCCACTTCTGAAACCCAGATACTACTCTGTCAGTTCCTCCTGTGACATGACACCCAGAGAGATTCATCTGACGGTTGCTGTGGTAAACTACAGGACAAGAGGTAATGAATTGTGTTTTTTAAATTTCTGTCTCAATTAAATGATATTTAGTCTGTGTAGTGGTTCAGAAACATCTGTGTATGCTATATGACATGAAACATATCTGTAACAAAGTTTGTGTTGTGATACGTGCAGAATAGTACATAGCAGTACAGATACTCATACTGTATCAAGATTTGTTAAAATAGTGCATCACTGGTATATCCTTGTTGTATAAATGATTACTAGATCATTTATATTCATGTTTATTGGCATAATGTTAAGTAGAAACTATGTTTTTTAAAAAACAAACAGCTTTGGAATGCTTACAAATAATTTTCCTTTCCTCTGATTAGATGGACAAGGGCCATTGCACCATGGAGTCTGCAGCATGTGGCTGAACAAAATAGCTCTCAATGAAACAGTCCCTTGCTTTGTGCGCAGGTGAGCGTATAGGAAGAAGCCAAGGAAAATCATGGAATAAGAATCCAAGGCAAATATTTGCTGTATAATTCAGTGAAACTTCTTTCCCTAGATGTCTCCTGAAGTTAATTTCCATTAAATTTTCAGGAAAGTAATGGAAATTTTATTGGATTCCAATGAAAGAAATTGTTCGGTGCTTTTAGAAGTCCATTCAGACATGCTTTCTTAGTTTCTCCCAAGTGTTAACACCATGCGTACTGTGGTGCAGATGGGTTGGGGAAAAGGAGGGGGCAAAGGGTAGAGGTGATCACATACTGTTTTTTAACATGTATTTCAGCCGTACCTTTTGACCTTAGGTAAGAGCTGAAGCTAATTGTTGTTCTACAAAGTCACTGATGGTTACTCTCCTAAATCATTGGGCACTTATCAATATTTATTTTGCAAAAAGCTAGAGAATTTGATTCTTCAGTCCTTCAAGATACATTTATCCTTTCATACAAAGCATAATAAGAGAAGATTCAAGGCAGTAGAGATGATCACTAGGTATCATTCTGTCAGCTTTCTAGGAATACTTTTATTCTGAGTTTTACTTTACCTAATTAACATATTTTTGCATGTCAGTGCTGATGGATTCCAGCTCCCAAAGGAGCCAGCCAAGCCGTGCATTCTTATTGGCCCAGGAACAGGAATTGCTCCATTCAGAAGTTTCTGGCAGCAGCGTCTCTATGACTTAGAAAAGAAAGGTACTTACAGGGACTGCCACTTGGGGGAAGCCAAAACTCATCCAGCCAGAAGATGTCCATAGTCCTCCAAAGAAAGTCTCTTCAGGTGGAGGTTTTGTTTGGAGAACTACAAAACTGGGTGGAGACACTTCTAAACTTTAACTGAGTAACTACCTGTGTAGAGATTTGTCATCACAAGACTGAATCAAACATTAAACATTAGTCAATAATTCCATCCCACATAAGACCATTCTGGTGGTCTTGAGGTATTTGGTCACCCGGAGGGAATAGCCTATGTGTATAAGTACTACATGTTCTGCATCTGCTCAGCTCTCACAAAGGGGCCACAATGAAGAGGAAATGCTGTGCCTGCCTCTATCATCCTGCTTGGGAAATGTGCTTCAATAGGTGATTCCACATAGTACTTTGAAGTATCAGGCAGATTCAGTCTTAACGCAGACTTAAAATCAGAAGCTGCCACTCATACACACATACTCCTCAGAGTTTTAGCAAGAAGGACTAATTAGAAACAGTGGTTACACTGCCTGACTAAGTTGATATGGCAGGGCTCTCTCTGGGGGTGGGTGGTGGTATGAGATAACAGGCCTTACTGTGATAGCCAAAATAACTGTCTCATACTGGTTTCAGGGATGAAAGCTGGTGACATGATATTACTGTTTGGCTGCCGGCAGCCAGATATGGATCATATCTACAAAGAAGAAGTTGAAGAAATGAAGAAGAAAGGAGTTCTGAAAGAAGTTTTTACAGCTTACTCCAGGCAACCTGGTCAACCTAAAGTAAGGCTGGTTCTTTTGTTCTTTTAAGAGCTTGCTCCTTTAGGAAGAGTCCCTCAAGTTAATATTTGGGCTCTGTTTAACAATTTTATTGAAAAACAAAACAAAGCAAATCAAAACTGTTAGCATCAGTGCATTGTGAACAAGTGACAAAAGGCTCCATTCCTCCAAAGCAAAGGAGCCCCTCACTGTTCACTTCTGAATGAGCAGCATATATGTACATATGTATTTTAAATCCTCACTGCCTTATTGATAGGTGTAGTAGACACACAATTAAACCTTTGGGTGCAAAATGTCTTTTGAAATTAGAAGCTTGGAACACTTTTGGAAGCTTTACATTTTGCAGGATGATTAGCCTGTGAGTTGGAAATGAGTTGGCTCTCATCATTTGTCACCATTTCAGTACCCTTTTTAGCTGTCTTGCCTCTGTAGCAAGTCAGGAATCTTTGGCAGTGGTAGTTTGTTCTAAATAAAAGTCTCTTAATGTACTCTGGTTTAATCAAGGACAAGTCCAGCCTTGCAATCTGGGGATTGTAGAGAGAGCATTTAAGACATTTTTCCTCTCCTTTATTGTTGTACAGTGTATGGAATAGTTAGGATATATTGAACCTTCCTGTGTAGGCCCACACTGAATTTAGAGAAGCCAATAGACAAAGTAGTATTAAAGAGATCTTTTCTAATGATATTTTTTTCTGTTTCTAAGGTCTATGTTCAAGATATTCTTCAAAAGGAGTTGGAAACCGAAGTGTGTAATATCTTGCATAAAGAGGAAGGGCATCTGTATGTCTGTGGAGATGTACGCATGGCCAGAGATGTTGCTCAGACTTTGAAGAGGATGCTTGTAAAAAACCTGGACCACACAGAGAAGCAGGCAGAAGAGTATTTCTTCCAGTTAAAGGTATTCTGTGGTGTAGAAGGCATTCTTTCCATTCCGACAGTGCTCTAACACAGCTTTCAGAGTCACACTCCAGATCTTACAGGCTGCAATTAGTTTCTTTTCAGCAGCATGCTAAAGAAAAGAGCTTAACTGATCAGCTTAGTCTTCTCACCATGGTCTAAAATGCATGGTTGCTGTTTGGTTAGGTTGTATGAATGTCATGTCATGCTCCTCTCTTACATACTACCGTTTTGCCCAGTGTCCCTCTTTTGCTGGTGGGCATTAGCTCTGCGATTTCTCTGGAGCATCAAAAGTTTGACACTTTTTTGTACCAAAATAGGAATGTGAGTTTAAGAAAGTAATGGGGCAGTCTCTGAAGGCACAGTGTCTAAGTATGGCTGGCTTTGTAGGGTTGTTCTGTTAGCAGAACTTGTCTGGAGCTTGTGTGTCTGCAATTTGGTTTCTTTATTGGCAGCAAGACAGTTCACCATCACAAAATTAGTCATATGAATGCTACTTAAATATCACAGGAAGATTCATCTCTTGGGTTTTTGTTGTTTGTTTTCTTCTTCAGAGCCAAAAGCGATACCATGAAGACATATTTGGGGCTGTGTTCCCACATGAAGTCAAAAAAACATAACAGATCTGCAACCCATCAGTCCGGACATGAACCAACAGACACTCTACATGATATTTGCACATTTGTTGTTGTTTTCAAAAATCAAGGGATCAAATCCTCTTCTTTATTCATGCTAAATGCTGCACATCTCATGGTAGGATTTGGCTTCTAAGCTTTAGCCTTAAGTAAGAAAAATATGAAATTTAACTTTTGTTGTTCTCAGACTTCTTTTAATAGATCTATTTAATATTGAAGATGCCGATTATTTTTTTAATTCTATCTAGGTTAGTACAGGTCTGTCATCTTTTGCAAATACAAAACATATAAAACCTAGTCACCAGGAAAATTTAGAGGTTTTTTTTGCTATTAGTGACATTTTTTAGTTTTTTGCTATTGCTGGAAGTGATTTACTGTTGTTTGGGTTTTTTTGTGTGTTTTTTTTTTAATGGACTATTTATCTGTTTGAATTTATTTATATTATTGTTTTACTGTGCATATTATCTTCAAACTTGTGGCACTAGGAAATGTCCGGTGATTTGTTGTATCTGAGTGAACTCTTGCAAATGTGATGAAATACAATGGTCTATGAGTGGAAATACCTGCTGCATACACTTCAAATGTATACATGTGAGGAGGTAGCAGTTCTGATTTCTGCTCTATGTAGTTCAGGTACACCAACCTGAATTTTTGTTGTTACAGAGCCTATAGTAATGAGGTTCAGAAAATTCAAAAGCACTTTGTACATCTGATTTCTATGCTCTGACTTGATTTGTTTGTAATAAAAGATACCTTTATTATTAAGACAAACAGATTGGTGTACTTTAAATGTACTTCTGTGCCCTATTATCTTCAGCCTAAAAAAAGATGTAGGGGAAGTGCTAGAACATAGCCTGAGCTGATGATTGAGGACCTGGTGAAGGGGTGGCAGGGGTGGCTGGCCCAGGCAGCACAGGTGCAAGCAATTTTTTGAGCTCCCCTCCTGACCAGAAGGGGTTCGCCTCCCCCTGGGTTCATTTAGGGCAAGCCTTTGATGGGAGAACGTTTCCTGGGTGAAGGCTGCTCCTTGAGAAGGTGTGTTTCATAGCCAGAAGACCCTTTTAACCAGTTGGGTGAGTCAGCTTCTTTCTGTGTGTGATTAATGGTATTCCTAATGATGCTTTGGTATCACAAAGAACTCATCAGAAGCAGTTTCTCTGCTTCCAAGGGCTGATGTGAGGTGTTCTCCAACCTGCACTCCCTCCGTAAGCAAAGAGCCCGTCTCTGTGAGTTACACAGCCTGCCTAAGATGAGTTATACAGTCTTGTTACTGCTGGAGAGGTGTGAATCTTGCCTTGTGGATTGTGAACTAAAGAATGCAAAATAGCAATTGGAGCAACGTATATTGCCCTGTGTTATGTTTTGAGTTTGGTTCCTGTTCCTTGCAGTTCTCTTACAACTTCTTTTTCTAAAATCAGCAGGAATTGATGATGACATTAAAAAGCTAAAGGTGAGATTTTTTTTTCTGTCATCCTTTATCTCCAGGAGCTGGAATCCAGTGAAGGATTTGACACTCAAAAGTCAAGAGTGTCATGTATATGCAGTGTGCTCCACGTGTACTTCAGGACAGCTTTAAACATAAGATGAGAAATGCAGCGTAGTTGAAAGGCTGTGGGCAGTGATGGTGGAGAACAGGAAGTGCCGGCCAGCAGATACAGAGAGAGGACAGAGGAGGTTCATAGCAAGTATATGAATCTTATTTCATACTTGAACAAATTCTTTGCTTCTAAAGTTTTGAGGTGGGATGGGTGTAGAACAAGGTAACTTCCATCTCCATTTAGTAAGTTCTCAATAAGCCCAGGACTCGCTGAGCTCTGGACTTCAAATAAGTCCAACATAGGCAACAGAAGTAAATTCTATATTTTAAAGTGCTAGTGTGTGCCTTGCACTTTCAGGAGGGGTATTTCAGCACAATGCATTTGCCATGTGTTTAACAAAATAGATATATTTTCTTGCCAAGAGTGCTGGTGAAGTGGTCCGCTCTGGCTTTAGGGTTTAAAATGCAATTGAGTGTTACATCACAGCTGTCCGGAGCTCTGAATGGTCTCTGTGCTTGAGTTTGTCTTCACTGAGATGGGAATACTTGTTGATGGAGGAAAAAAGGAGGGAGGGAAGCTTCTGTTGCTTTTCAGAGAAAAGAGATTCTTGGACTATTCACTGATGAAAGACAAATGCTTTAAAAATAAAAAGAACTTCAAGATCTTAACTAAGATATAAACAAATGTAATTGTAACAAAAATGCACAAGTCATATACTGCGTTGCACAAACCCCACCTTAGGATGTGCTCTGAGGCTTTCAGCAGGAGGCAGGTGATGATGCAAATGCCTCTGGGCTGGGTTAGCTGCTCTTCTTTGGGAAAAGGCATTGCCTCGGGTTGGTGGGAGCTGTGCTGCAGTGCGGGGATGTAATACAGCCAGTCAACAGTGAGCTTCCCTTTGCAGCTGGTGGGATGTAACCTTCAAGCATGAGCTTTAGGGTTTGGGTTTTTTTTTTTGTATTTGAATACATGACCTTGTCCTTCAAGTTTAATTGATAATTACATTCATTATTTCTTTTTCTTTCTAAAAAGCAAGAAAGCTCAACTTATCTGAAGGCTTTTACTGTTTGTGTATGAAAGATCTAGATAAGATGGATGAAATGTAAAGCTGTGCTTTAAAGTGCACTGTCCTTTTCTCTGCAGGGCAGTACAAGGCTGTTGTTATTTTTGGAGTAAAGCTGTTTGGCAGCAGCACGGTGACCCTGGGGTTAACGGATTAATTAACACACTGCTGTGTAGTGTTGGCTGGAGCTGGGGCACACACAGGGGAGGGACAGTGGGCTCTGGGGCAGGAGGCAGCTCCCTCTTCTGTGGCAGTGTGTGGCTGCAGGTGGGCAGCCATGCAGCTGTTGGTGTCTGATCAGTGCAGGCTGAGTCCTGCGGTGATGTCGGTGTGAGGGGTTCCTGCTGCTTCCTGGCAGCACGGGGATGAATTATTCCAAAAACAAACTGTGTGGGGTGGCCTATGTGGTGAGCTGGGCGCTAAGAAGAAGAGCTTTCAGCAAGGTAATGTTAAGATCTCTTTTACTGAAGCTCGTTGTGTGGTAACTGATTGACCAGACCCACCAAGAGCTGTGCTCAGAGCTCAGGCCCTGCTGTGCCCCCTTGGCTTTGCTGAGCAGCTCTGAAGTGCTGAACTGGCCCAGCCTTGCTCCCAGTATAGTCTAATGCTCTGAGAAATGTCAGTGTTGGTGTTCCTCAAGCCAGGTAACTTGGCTCATGGTAGCAGGTGGGAAAGCTTTCTGGGGCGTGCTGAGCAGCTGCAGTGATGTTGGGGCTGGGAGGAGGTGGTGGGACCTGGAATTGGGACAGGTAGCTGCTGAGAGAGGGCACTGGGCTCTCACTGCCATCGTGGTGCTGTTTGATGCCATTTGTGGTGGATATAGGAAAAAGGAATTTGAACAGCATCTCAGTTCCATCTATTAAACAAGTTGAAGAAAGTTTGCCAGCTGTCCTGCAGCTGAAGGGCTTTTGCATTTGACTTGTAAGAGGAAACAAAATGATCCTTGTCTGCAGGAAAGGCGCACGGATAGAATATCAGCTGGGCAGATGTCAGTGACAGCTCAGAGCAAACCTGCCACAGCTTGAGTCAGTGCAGGGAAAGGGGCTGATGGCCGTGACATAGTGCTTGTTTCTGAGCCCTTGCTATCACAAACAAGGCTCCAAAAACAGGAAAATTAAATATAAAACTAAATAAAAATTAAATTTAAAAAAAAAAACTTATTCCTCCCAGGCTGGGCTTTGCGGGACTACAATAACTGAGAAAAAAAAGGTGAGAAAAAAAGAATGAGCTGCTTGTGCTTTAGTTTGGCTACAAGTGTGTTTGGGGGGTGGGGGGGCGGGGAAGGTCAAACCACAATTCTGTAACGCTTGCTTTAACCAGAGCAAAGATTTATTTGCCGAAAAGATTCCTATGTATCCAGGATTTCATTAGCATAATGTGCACTTTTTTTTTCCTTGCTGGTTGCATAAACTAATACAGCAACGGTTGTTAATACTAACAATTTTAATTTAATAGCAATTCTGGAAGACACTCTGATAGAAAATATTTAAAAAAAAATTTTACTGTACAAAGTTTACAACACATTTGGAAAGAAAAACGTGTCAATTTTCACCATATTACAGACTCCATTTACATTCACTATTGATGTGTGGCTATTGTAGCAGCATTGTACAGCCAGCTTCACATTTACACCTCTACAACAGGACGGGCTTACTGTGCTTCACGCCTCACACCAGCACATGAGGAGACGCATGGCCATAAAGCAGTGTGACCCAATGCCTGCTGCTCAGCTGTGGCAGAGAGATGGGAGAGCCAACTTCACTCACAGCTGTACAGCTCCACAGGCTCTGTTTGACTTTCATGTGCCTTACGCAGTGACTGCAACACATTACCCCACACAGTAATTGGCCCTGCTCTCCGGTACACTGGGTTTTGCTTTTAAGAGCCATTTATGGGAGTTAAACACAAAACCAAGGAAGACTGAGACTGAATCTCAAACTTCATGATTTAAAGGCAAGTTTTGAACCCCTTCCTGCAGCAGGACAGCACTCCATCAGCCTGCAGTGCTCATGGGTCGGCCCCACCTGCTTTCAGCACACTGCAGTGCTGCACAAAGGAACAGGCAGCCCTGCTGGCACAGGTGAAGCTGCCTTGCTGGCAAGCAGGGCCAGCACAGCATTCTGCCTGGAAACAGCCAGGGTTTGAACCTCACATGAGGGCAGTCACATAGGGAGAACAACATTTTTTTGTTTTTAATTTTATTTTGTTGTAAGCTGGATAGTCTGTCTGTCCAACCAGCCATCCCATAGGAGAAGATTGAGAAGGTCGTGCTTTCTCAGCATTGTTCTTGCACATTGCCACAGCAGCATTACTGCTGACAGCCAGGTGAGCGATCACTCTTTCTTTCCCACACTGGAAGCTCTGGGTTTCCCAAGAGAGACAGAAATAGCAGTGAGAGCGTGCTGTTTGGCAGAGGGGCTGCTCAGATCCAATGGCTGTGAAGCAATGTGTGCCTCCAGCAGCAGCTTCTGCTTTCCCTAAGGCAAGGCACACTGCTGCCCATGGGTTCATAACCTTAACATTGCTATGAAGCACATTTCTCCGGGCTTTGTACTGCATGGTCAATACTTAAGTGGTTCTCATTGGAAAACTACCCTCTGTTTAAACCTGTGATGATGTGACTGTGAGAAAGCAAACAGTAGCAAGGCTTGAAGAGAAAGCAGGTGGTGGCTAAAAGGGCAGCATGTGCTGAGGGGCTGTTTGCTTTTCTGAGGTGGCAAGAGGGAGGTCAAGAGAGCCATGTCTCCACGCTTGGCTACTGCCAAACTGATTCTGTTTTATGTTTGAGGCGCATTTAAAATCACCATAGCACAGTGAAGGAGTAGCAGGAGTGAAGCCCTCTGCTCAACAGAACTTTTTTTTTTTCCTCCACTTGATTTTTTCCAAGTCAGTTGCCTGTAACCAACTGAGTGCCTGTCACTTCGTGTGCCTTGTGGAGGACTTCAGAGCTCTTCCCTCTGTGATCTACATTATAAAGCCTTGTAATGGTGGCAAAAGAAAAAAAAAAGAGGCATGTAATGTACTAGTGTGACTGGAGAAATGAAATTTGGTGACTGTCAGGGAGTCCTAATGAACTACCTTAAAAATGAAGCAGTGTAAGGACAGAAGGGCTCTTTAATGTCCACTACATAATTAGAGTTGTCCTGTTGCCCTGGCTGACAGGCAGAGGAATAAGAATGGGAAGTGTGATGGAACATTTAATACAGCTTGCAATTAATTTGCAAGTGAGATAATGCATCTGTTACCTTACATGCAATGATCAGCTGTGTTCTTCATCCTTTTGATTTTCGGGGGCTGGGTTTTTTCTTGGTCTTAACCTTTGAAACAGGTCTGAGCTGATGGATTGACTCAGGTTCTCTGGAACAAAGTGTAACTTTCCTAGCTGCAAGGGTTTTGTTGTTCTTAGTTTTCCTCAGAACTGCTTAGTCCTAAATTTCTTAGATTCTTGCACTTATCTGACTGTTCAGAGGAGCGTGTGTTTGTGTGCTCGGGGGAGAGAAATGACTTTGAGTCTCTTAACAGGCTCTGTGTATCAGAACAGTATGTTACACGTTGTTTAGGGATGGCTTTTTCCCTTAATTTTCTTCCCTCCCCGGACCTCTATCTAGTAAAATATGTTCTTCTACAAATGAGATTGCTATCAGGGGGCAACAAGGGGTGAGGTCTGGCAGTGCTGCTGCTTTGGGGAACCAAACAGGTTGTGCCTGAAGCTCCCCAGGAGCAGCGTGGTGCCCAGGAGCTCACCTTCTCCAGGGGCAGCCTGCTGGGGTGGCCCTGCCTGAGCGGGGCTGAAAGTGGATGGACACAGAGGTCCATTGCCACCTCAGCCAGCCCGACATTCTGTGGCATGGCAATGCAGCTTTTCTCGTGAGTTCTGTGTTGAAGTGCTCAGTTCTGTGTTCCCAATGAGATAACAGTATGTTTGACAGCAAACTCTCCTGCAAGGAGCAGATTTTTACTGTTTTAACTTAAATCAAGGTAACCCAGAGCTTGGACCAACCCTGCAGAAACAAACCGGAGTGATCACAAACTGAATTATCAGTTTGGACAAATCACAGTGCAATAGATAAATTTTACCTTAATGAGAGAAAGACAATTTAAAACTCCCATCTCCTTGTATGAGATACATAACCATGCTGAAACCAAGCGGTTCCACTTGTCCTAGGGAAAAATGGACTGAAGGCAGAAGATCATTCCTAGTTATACCACAGACACAAAAAGGAACTAGAGAAAGGTTGGTTTCTCTTTGTGCTAGTTGAATGGCTGTAGTTAAATTGATTCACTGTTTATTGTGTTTAAAAAAATATATAGTTCACACAAAAGTATCATGTAAACATTCTTTAAATAACTGCTGGTGCTCAGGCAGAATTCACACTTTGCCAACAACAAAGAACTGTTAATTGATGGTGTGGCTTTCAGCTGTGGCTGCACCAGTTTCATAGCTTGGAAGATTCAGTGAAGATTTCTTTGTGTGTAAGTAGGTAGACATTATCACAGGACAACCACACACCATGCTATATCTTTTGATTATTTGGTTCCAGGATTCCCAAGCCAAATCTCTCAAAACGCAGGACAACTTTGCTACTGTTAATGCTGAAAAGAGTGGGGAAGGAAAGGAGAGGGAGGGGAAAAGAATTATTTATTGTTGTTTTGTTTGTTGTGGATTTTTTCCCCTACAAAGCTACAGTCATATAAAAAAAAATGGGTTTGGTTCTGCTCTCATGCAGTGTGAGATCACCCAGCAGTGTTTAAAAATTAAGCAGCAAACATTTGAATTTATTCATGCTAACCTCATTAGTAAAAGCATATGGCTCAAATTGGTGGAATGGGAGGCTTTTATAAGTACCTAACCTAAGGTGGGTAGAAGACTGACATATATTTGGTTTTCTTGAAGTAGAAATGGAGAAAAGAACTACTTATTTAAGGGGAAGAGGCATTCTGACAAGGTACAGCTATTGCTTCAAAAAACACATCTGCTCTTCATAGTCTAGAGCAAGGGAATAAAGATATCTTTTCCTTCACCCTTCATCTATTAGCATAGCTAGAAATGTTTTCACTTCAAGATGCCTTCCTCCACATATGTGCTATGTGGCAGCAAGGCAGAGCGTGAGTACATGAGGGCTTCCAGCAGACCCTTTCTAGTGCACTGTGCAGGCACCTGACTTTGAGAGAATGATATGTAGGTGTATTTGTCCTCTCTGAACACAGTAAAAACCTCCCTGGTTCCTGCTGCATATCTGCCTCTATCCTTGTCCTCCCCCCAGCAAAACAATTTTTTTTCAAAAAAGGAATGAAAAAAGACCTTTTACAAAAAGGCACACATCTGCAGTGCTGCCTACAGTTCTGCAAAGTTCCTACTGCAAAGTCAGGCATTTTGCTGAACCAGAGATGTAAACAAAAGCAAATCATGGAACTCAAAACACTGGATTTGCAAGGGAAGGAGAATGAGGAACTGAAAGGCTTCCCTACTTTCCTCCTCTTCAGCACAGTGCTGTAGCTGATCCCAGTTTTGGATGCAGCTGGTGGTGGTGCATTCCCAGATAGGCTGAGGGACTGCACTCTGCCCTGAGCATAGTGAGGACTGTCCTCCTTTCTGTGCAGAAACTGCACCTGCTGTGTGCACCCCTGACAAAGCTGAGCCTTGGTTCAGTGCAGGGCTGGATCTGGCTCTACAGCAGAACCAACCCACTCTGGCCCTTAAGTCGCATTGGTTTGCAATGCAGGTGAAGTGTTTGGTTGTTGGCTGTGCCTGTGGAAAATGTACCTGTAATCTTGAGTCAAAAGCCACAGCCCAGCACTAAGGATGACAGCCACCACCTCAGACAGCAGCTAGGGAACTTCTCCCTCCTGAGGCTTGCAGGCCACAAATGCCAGTGTCAGCCAAACCCCAACCTGTTGCTGCCACAGCCAGGTGGTCAGGGCAGAGCACCAGCTGCCTGCCACGAGGAAGCTGCAGCCTGCTGCCGTGACTCAGAAGTGAAAGGTGCCACGTTGTTAGACAGTAACTTCTTGCAGGCAGGAGTTGTTATTCAAGCTAACAGCCCACGCCAAGCAGAAAAAGGCAGAAAAGGAGAATTCGGATAAAATGCTGATTATGTCCGTGGGTTAATTTCGTGGTTTGTTTTCATTTTTTTTGAATGGAAGGTGATTGTCCAAGTTGCTGGTTAGGATACAACACAGGGAAGCATGCAAGGTGGAACCCATTATTGCACCAGTAGTTACAACCTACAAAGAAATATGGGAGGGAGGGGAAAAAGATACCATGAGAGTTAGTTTTCAGTTATTTTAAAGCAAGCTCTTGAAAACTACCTATTATAAAGCTTACAGCAGAGTCGGGCAGGGGGTTAGTGCAGTGTTTCTCTAAGGAGTTGTTGGAGGGGATGTGACTTCAGTAGGCTTTGCATCTGGTCACTGGTTGACACTGATATAGAGTGCTTTTTAAGTGTGACCTGAATATAATCTAGTTTGCAGGAGACAAAAACCAACTGAGCTGCCTGCACTTTCACTTCAGTGAGCACTAATTCAGCTGTCAATGTTGATAATTAATAGCGACACTTAAAGTACTTCTCCTCTACTACATGCTTTGAGCAGAGAAAAAGCATTAATGAATGCAGATTTACATGAACCTCTTGCAGTAGTAGAGGATCTGTCTACATAGGGAAAAATAATTTGGGTAGCTGCTACGTAAGGCTCAGTTCCACAAGCTGTTCAAGAACTCCCTATGGAAACACTAACCCCAAATAATCACTTGGCAGATCACTCTGGAAGTGAGCACTCTTGTGAACAGACTGCCCAAATGGGAAGCATTACTTCAAGTAATTTCCAATGTGATGTTAGGGGACAGTCGGGACCCTCTGACAGTTTGCATGGGAATATTTGGCAGCCTGGGCTCCCACTGCTCTACAGTGTCTGACTAGGTGGATTGAAAGATATCAAATTGGCTGTGAGAGTCAATAATCCAACACAAGTAGATGTGGTAGTATGGAGAAATGAGGGCATAAAGTGTTGATGCAGAGCCATCGTGCTGGAGGGCTTTAGAGCAAAGGGCTTCTGTAGGACAGGAAAAACTTTAACAAAGGACACTGCCCTATCATGTACATCTCCTGACAAAAGAACTGTTGTTGTCCATAAAACAATTTGAACTCCATGATCCTCCTCTGAGACAAAAGATGATTTGTTTAAAAATATTGGGGTTAAAGTTACTTTCCAAACCCAAGAATAAGAGAATCTCACTGATCACTGCACTCTGCAGCTTATCACACTGGACCAGATTCTACATCTGCCTTTCGTACCAACATCCTTCTCAGTGCTCTAAGCACAGCTTGCTCTCTAACTCCCTTCTACTTATTGATGAGTGGATAGCAAGCATTCAGCTTTTGCTGGTAATAGTTTTCTTTTGTATAAAGATGAGGCCATCTTTTAATGTTGTTAGATGCTATAACAAGAAACAAAGGGTGAAATCTGGAACCAAACCCCCAAATAAAGCACAGACACCAAGGCACAAAATGCCAAGACAGTCACCCTACAAGTAAACAGAAGCATTTGTTTAGTGATGATAATGTATTACAGGAAGATCATGAAGGGTTATGGTAAGGAAGGGGTAGCTTAAACATCAAAAAGGGAAAGAAATAAGAAAATATTAGAGGGTCAGAAGAAAATTGAAGAAAATATACACCAAAGAAAGATGTGGCGATGGGCACAGTTCACAAGCGTCTGATCTCCCCCTGACTTCGAGGCAAGTGAAACTGGGATCCCTTATTGTCGGAGTGATGGATTATTCATGACATCAGAAACAAAAGGTTTTAGTCCTATGGCTTTATTCAAATCTATTCTGACCTGGATTTAGTTCTAAATTCTGTTCTCATCTATCATAACAGATGTCTTAGGGGACTCTCCCAGGTTTTGGCAGTTTACAGATGCTTGATCTTGTGGTACTTTTCTTTCCTAGTTTCAACACAGATCCTAAATTGGAAAGTATCATGATCTGGCTAGGATTTGTGCTGCTGTTTCTCATCTTTCCTTGATCCAAATCTTGACATGATTCCAGTTTATTCAGTCCAAAAGTAACAACTTGTTCCTAGCTGTCAATTTTACTGCTATTGCCAAGCAATTTAGAGATTCTGAAGATTTTAGCTTGTTTTTTTTTTTTTTTTTTCCCCTCCAGAGGTCAACTATATTAAGTAAAGTGCTCCAATCCTTTATCTGTCTATACAAAAAAAATGGGCTGTCTTCCATACAGAGGAGGAGGGGTTTGCATTTTTTCCCTTTGTGCTCCTTGAGGAAGGTTGCTATGTTAAGACTCTTCCATAAATTGATGATTCAGTTTAAAAGGGAAATGGCAGCATGTTCTTTGGTGGTTCCTTTCCTCATTCAGTACCAGCCTTTGAAAGGAAAACTCTAATCACTTTCAGGTCAGTGTGGGCGCTTTCTAATAACATTGGTAGATACTCTCAGAAACCTGAACAAAGCTGGATAAATGATCTACAGAAGGAGGGAAGTGAATATTTTGAAGTAGGAAATTAACTGTCTGAAGTGCATGCACATTGAATTGCATAATTTTCTAGCAACTAGAAAAGCAGAACAGCACATTGTTACTCTGCTATTAAAAGTATGACAGGCCCCAGGAAGGCAAAATTAAGCACAAAAATAGTTGGTTAGCAAATTCTGAGCAGCATAAGTGTTAACAACCACAAGTACTCACTCAGCAGACTTCCAGAAGTGCCCTGGGTGGGAGAGCCGACGATTCAGTTTTGGCAGTTTTTCAAGCATATCCATGAGGACAGTAAAGCTAGGTCTCTCACTGAGATCAAATGACCAGCATGCTGAGAGAATTTCCTGCAAAGGATAGTTAAGGCTCATTATTTCCACTTAGTTCACACATCAGCTGTGCAAACTGATTGATTGAACAGTGTGACTTGAGACAGCCCAGCAAGAGCTACATTTTAAGCAGATGCCCTTAGGCATTCTTAAAATCAATGTCCTATGTACCAGTGGATGTCACATCTATATGACGATAATGGGAAGAGGCTAGTACCCCATTCCAGTCTGTTCTCTCTCCTGCTCTTTAGAATTATAATAAGAGTAAAACAAGCAGTTCCCTCTTTTCCAGCAACCCTGACAAACAGTTTTTTGGAAGGACTCCTGCAGCTGATGTACCTACATTGATTTCTTTCCCCAAACTAATAGTTGCAAGGATTTGTTTCACTCCTTCACCACTTCCAATCTGCCAGATAAGTGCCTCAGCAGGCTGGTTCTTGAAGGGCCATTCTCTTGCTTGGAGCTCATACCACACAGTCCTGCAACACAAACAGACAAATCAAGCCTTTGCCTGCTTTTAAGATGCAAAACTCTGACAGAATCCCAATTTTTTCAGAAAGCTTTGAAATGTAAATAAGGCTGCAGCAAATCCCTCCCAGTCCATTCACCCAACTTCCGTCAAACTGTCACACCCACATCTTTCATAGTAGGTGAGGGAAATGCAGCCTAGCTGAATCTTGTGTCTGACAGAAGAGTGGCAAGGCTCAGGTCTATTTCATAGCTCATTTAGAAAGCTCCTGTGATACTCTTGAGGTCTTTTTCCCTTACCCAAAGGCATAGATATCTGCAGCTTTGGAGAAAGGCAGCTTGTCTTCATCTTTCCCAGGGGCCATCTCACGAACAATTTCAGGGGCCAGGTAGCATAGCCAGTCATGAGGCAGCTTCAATTCATTCTCTCTCCTGAGTTCAAAGGAAAGAAGTCATACTGAAGCTCAGTATTAATTAAACTAAGAGACAGCACATAGCCCGTATCTGTGGTTTGCCAAATGCTGTGACTTTTCTTAAATGTTTTGGCTTGGCTAACACGTTCTTTCTAATTTTCTTGCCATATTGAAAAACACATGCAAGTGTTGGCCTGACTTTCCAGCTCATCCTTAGGCTTAAAATTATTTTTGTTCTGTGTTATGAGACTCAGTTCACAGCTGTGTGCCACTGGAAGTGTAGAAAGGCCTCTACTTTAAAAAAAAAAAGTGCATTCCAAAATGTACACAGTGAAGGACCCAGATCTCCTCTCTTGCACTGCGTAATGCATTGAAGTGTGTTCCTGTTAGATTGTTTTTTATCACCCAAGAAGTGAGCCATGCACTGAAACTTCCACCTACCTTCCTTCCTGAACCACACCCGAAATTCCAAATAGTCCAAAGTCAGTGATCACTACTTTCCCATTGTCATAAAAAACATTCTTGGATTTCAAATCCTTGTGCACAATCCCCTTTGCGTGAAGATAGCCCATGCCCTGGAAAAAAAGTTTGCATGTAGAGATGTACATGTTGTCTTATTTACAAGCCTCTAACTGGACATGCCTTTCTTTCTAATACATGTTTATTTACTCCAGCATAAATGATAAGTGGGGACACAGCACCTTCTTCTGTACAGCAGGGTTGCTGGGAGGGTACTTCTAATTGAAGCAGTAAGTGACTGTGAACTTCACAACTCTGAATAAGCGTTTATGTGTATGAACAAGGAACAACTGACACAGGCTTGCTCAGTAAATTCCTAGGACACTTCTGAAGCTCTTGTTTTCTTTGCTGGCAGAAATGCTACTTCAGTTGAGCAATACTGAAAACAACTATGGAAAACTGCAAATCTGGAAGATAATATCTACTTCAGAATGCATCAACATAGCTGTTAGACTGTTTTTTATCTAATTACTAATTAGTTAGTTACTAATAAGAGTTACTAATAAAAGAGAAGAGACTGGGAAGGAAATATGCCCTGCATGCATTTCTTCATGGTTGCCTTTTATCAAAATTCTCCTTCCCCAACCCCAGATAAGCAAAGATCAATTTCTGTCCCTACAAGTCTTCAGCTTACTGCCCACTGAAGTAGCAGTTTTCCTTCCTCCAGTTTCAAGTTTTTCCCTGCTGCAGCACCCTGTGGTAAGGCTGTTGAATTTACAGACCCTCTCCAGCTGTGCAGCTTCTCAGCATTTGCTGAGGTACTGCCCAGAATGCAAATGTCTCTAATAGCAAGGTGTATGCTTACCTTAATGATCTCCTGTGCTATCTGCCTGGTTTTGTTAATATCCAGGGATATCTTGGGGTCCCTTACAAATGAATAAAGTGTCCTTCCTTTGCAGAAGCTATAAGAAAGAAGAATAAGAGTCCTAAAATTATCTTTAAAACACTGGAGGAACATAAAAATGACCACTGGATGCTCAGATGGTACTCTTATCATGTTGGCAGAATCAGCCCTCTTCCCTCTGCTGAGCAGTGCCATTCTCAGTGATGTACATGGCTCAGCTGCCATCCGTGTGGGTGTGCACTCACAGCTAGCACTACCACTCAGTTATCGCTAAAGCGTGTTCAAGCAAATGCTTGTGTTTCCTCAGTGGCCCTGATCTCGTTACGCTCTTCTGACAAATAAGTCCAGTTTTCAAAACCTGAGCACTAGTTTCCGTGAGACTGCTGATTACTTTATCCCACTATAAGAATTCAAAAGACTTTAAGAGATAAAAAAAATAAGATTGCCAATAAACAAGCTCCCTAAGAGACAGCTCTAATGTCCAAACCTCCAAGCAACGGAGGCTGCATTTATGTCTTCCACCTTCAGACTACAGAAATATTACATATTCATTTATAATTCATGCATATATTATAAATATGCATTAAATATTTATCACGCAAGTATATAAATTACAAATATGTTTATAAAAATTTATTCTAAATTATTACTATTATAAATAGATAAGCACGTGTAGTATTGCTAACAGAAGCTGCTATATCCTTACCTGGTAATGATTGCTAAATGAGGAGGGTTCATGCACGCTCCCATGAAAAGCACCACGTTCTCATGCCGGGTCTGCCTGTAATTCATCACCTCCTTTTTAAAGAGCTTGAGATGATCCTGATTGTTCCCATCTATCTCCAGCAGCCTGATGGCCACTTCCCCATGCCATTTTCCCTTGTGGACCTTTCCCCATCGTCCTTGGCCAATGGGATCCCCTAGTTCGATCTGTTCAAAGGGAATGTCCCATTCCTGCAGGTAGACGCTGGTCTGGCTGGGTTTGCGATAAATCATCCCTTGCAAGTGCGGCCTTCTGTTTGGCAAATCTTCCACTTCGTCCTCATCATCTTCAGGTTCTGATTTATTACTCTCAGGTTCTTCCACCTGTTTACAGAATGAGAAAGGAAAAGCATGCAGAGAATCTTTTTTGAGAGGACGTGGGTAGGTTGATGTACCTATCTGACTACAGATCTAGAGATCTCTGCATAGGACAAAGTCATCTGGGGAGGCTATGAAAAGGCATTCACCTCCTCTGGGGAAATGGCTCCAGAACCACTTGAGAAACAACCGCAGCAAACTGAGTGAACCAAAGATTTGAGAAGTATCACCTCTGCCCAATTAGAAACAGTTACTCTTTGTTACAAGTATTTCATTGTTTCAGCCTGGCAACAGAAACCACCAATGGTCAGCACAGATCTTTGCAGCACAGACAGCTGCGTGAAACTGAAGGCACAGCTAGTCTGCACTCACGGCTCCACAGCCACAAGCTTCTGTTGTTACAACATGGCCTTTGGGATTGCAAAAGAGGTATAAAAGGGGAAACATTAAACCTACCTCTGCTTCATGTTTAACTCCGTCTGTTTCTGGCTGTTCTTTAGCACTAACAAGAGAAGACAGATTTGTAGTAAGAAATAAATAGGGTGCAGATAGTGAAAGCAGTGTAGTCGATCAGATTGAAGTACAGTCAGTGCTCTACTTAACAATTAAGCACTTTCTAAGATTACTTTGGCAAATAAGAGACAAAGACTTTGAAGTGATTCTCAGTGTTTAAGTGGTAGGAATTCACTGGCAGTGATATGGCTGCATTATTACTATGTGTTCCAGCAACAGGTGCTCCTATTCCCAGTACTACAAAAACACCTATGGAGTAGTCAAGTAATTTTGAGTGCTAGGTATGTAGGTTAAAAACATCAGCACACCCTGCAATTCAGATCCCTTCAAAGATGTTAGCTTGCCAAGCTCTTCCATGCTGTTTCAATCATGAAACCATCTAACTTATATTTCATTGGACCTTCCTGATCTGGGAACATGCACACACAACCATAACTGTATATCTGAAGGCACAGTCCCACTTAAAAATATTTTCAGTTTTACAAAACCAGAAATACCAGTATCACTCTTGTCAATTGAAATGCTCCTGGAGAAGTTTTCAGATGATACATTCAGCAGGCCACTGCTTTCAGTTATAACAGCGCCTCCATGCTGACCTGAAGATTATCAGGTTAACACAACATAAAACTAGCAGTACTTACTTTGTGTCCGCAGTGGTTTCTGGAGGCTGTGCTATTTGTGCAGGACTGGGAATTTCTGGAAAGTATGAAAATTATTATACATATTTTAGACTTCCCTTATAGATCAGAATATTCAACATTGCAGTAATGGCTGTTTTACATGCCTTTATATCAACCAATCCCAGTTTTCTTAACATTCACTTATCTGTAACATTTTGCAATGGCTGTCCTCATCTGTGAGCTGCTCACACCCTTTTAAATGGCCTTCAGCAATCAGAAATACTTGAATCCAGATGCCCCAGTTCTGCAAGGATTAATCTTTATTGCAGGTCATGCATTCCAACTGCACTTAGTATGACCAATGGCACCAACACACAGGAAATTCAGCTTGAGTTGCAAATTCTTGCAGAATTTAGAGTACAATACTCTGTACCTGGCATCCTACATCACCAGTTCTCACTTTGGAAATAGACAAGCTGTTCCTGAGGGTTCATGAACAGCGACCAAGAAAAGATCTTGAACATATGAATAATGTTACATCATTTTTAAATCCCATAGGCAAGAACATCAATTCCTAAAGGTGAACTCAGCATTCCTGAACTGACAGCATCCATTTATTCTAAGCATATAATCTGAAAAGACAGCCTTAACAAAGGAACACAGCTGTGAGTAGAATCTCACAGCAGAAATCTATTGCTTTATCTGTTGTGTTGGATACACTTCTTTTCAAAAGCAGAATTATCATTCAGAATTATCATGAAGAAATTTATAAACAGTTACTTTCCAGCAGCAGAAGGTAGTTAGTAGAATTAAAACAGTCAACTCACCTGGGAAGATAAACTGTTGTCTATGCTGAATATAGTAGGCAGCTTTTGTTTGGTTAAAAAAAAATGAAAAAACAAACAACAACAACAAAAAAAAAACAGAAAAAAAAACCACAAAGAAAACAACAAACAAGTTAGAGGATCATCAGTAAGTGCCACATATGCATTCCATGAATTAGTCCCAACTCACTGTTGGGAAGCAGATTAGTTGATTATCAGTCTGCTTTAGGGGTGAATTTCAGCACATGCGTTTTTGGAAGACAGATGACACTTGTCACATGAATGATGTGTTACCAATAAGCAAGCAGTCTGGTGGGAAAACAACCCATTCAGACATCAAGTAGGAGCAGCAAAAACTCAGAGAACCCAGGGATGCAGGTCCAGGGAAAAGCTGGTCCTTCAATCCTCTCTCATATCATCAGAGTTTTCAGGCTGCATGCAGAGAGGCCGAAGCTCAAGAGCAATTTGCAAGTTTTAATTTCACTTAATCTGAATTACTTGTCCTAATACAAAGTAACTGCAGTAGAATCCTTGCACTAAACTGGCACTGCTTCTGCTCCTTTTAAGAAGGCTAAAACAGCAACTTTCACAGGTGAGAAATCTTCTGCAAAACATAGCAGTATTTAAGGCCAGATGCAGCATCTGTTTAGGAGCATGCGACTTCATTTCCAGATAGAAGGAATTAAGTTTATTCTACTATGAAAGCCTTGCCTCTTTCAGCTTTGTTAAAGACAGCAAATTTGAGTCCTTAATCTGTGAAGTATGTAAATTCTTCACCATACACACTTGTCTACACTTTAACTCCAGTGCTCATTGTTGGTTATCTTTTGGAAGGGACCAGTAGAACTAATTCATGCCAGTTTTCATTTTAATATTTTGTTCTAGCGATAAACTTATGATTTAAAGCCTCTGGTGACCAAAAACAGCAGGCAGCATGCATTTTATGATACAGTAAGAAAAATGAGGAAAAGAGTTCCACTTTCTTTTAGTACTCATCGGAAAATGAGAAAAGAAAAATAAAGTAGGAAGATCACATCATGTAAGAAAGGTACAAGAACTCCTCAGTAATTTCCTTCCTGCAAAAGTATCTTGACTTAAAACCTTGTAAGAACAGACTGTTTCCTTTTATCAGATGACAGGAAAACCTTTCAAACCTTGAGTAAGACTCAACTATCTATTCAGAAACCTGAATCTACTTATGAAGTCTTGGTTAGCCTCCACAGGCACCTTTCTCATCTTGGCAGAGTTCTCCAGAAAAAGATGAGTTTACCTGGGAAATTAAATCGTCCATCTCTCTGGCCCATAGGAGATAAGTTTGGGGGAGGTGTTGCACTGGGAGGGTTGGAAGACTGGAAAGGTGCTGGAGAAGATGGCGTGGAAGAGGTGGTAGAAGAGGGATTACTGCTGGAGTCCAGATGATTTATTGCTGGTGGGTGCTCCTGGAATGCAAGAAAAGTCACTAATAAGTACATAATAAAAATATACAGTTTCCATCAATGTTTAATGAGACGAGGAAGGCTGTCCCCAGCCTCAAACACAACACAGTTTCTCTGAGTGAAGAGAAGGCTCAAGATGTGTGCAACCAATGTTTAACAAGGAGGAAAAGTCATTCTAAAGACTCTTTGCAAAGTGAAAGCTAAAGTGCCATTCTTGTTCCAGCCAGTAAGGTACTGCTGTGATCTCTCCTTATTGTAGTTCCTCACTGACTGCAGAAGATTCACATCAGTCACTACGTACCTTTTTAGTGACTGCTTTGGGAAGAGTTCCAAACTGCGGTTCTGTAGGTCTGTCTACCGGATTGTTGATATCAGAAGGGACGGACTCTGTTCTCCTTATTTTGGTAACTGAAAAACAGGTTGGAGATGAGATGGAAAAAACCCTTTAATCAGACTTATTATTCTTGTGATGCCATTTGCTGCTTTGATGTGCTAAGAATTTGTAGTAAACTTACTGGGAAGGAATGATATTCTACAAGCAGGTGCCTCTTTAGTACACTTGTTGTGACATTTCAATCTGAAAGAGAAATGTTAAATAGCACTTGTTATTTCCCATAAAGAAGTCTACCCTTAATTTATACTATTTATACGAATCATAAGGAAAATTCTGGAAAGTTCTAAGCCCCAAAGCAGGTCCATGTGTTCATATGAAGAATCCCATTATATGTATCATTAGGCTAATGACAGTCAGATACCCTAGCATCTGATTTATTTCTAATATATTTATCTTCACTTAAGACTATCCTGAGACAGGGAACTGCAAAAATTTCAGCTCTCTGGACTGAGAATCCAGAGAATCAAAACCAAATCCTCATTGCTGTACAGGCACTCAGCTTCCTGTACAAGATTTGCCTTTCACCAAGTAGGCGCCCAGCCTAAACACTGGCATGCCAAAGCAACCCACTGCCAGTTTGACTGGAAAAAGTGATGCCATTGTTAACAGTGCATCATATCTTGAGATATTTGTTACTAACAGACTTGAATGAATAAAACCTAAACTTCTTATGTAAAAGATCATCTTTGTGTGCTCACCTGCAGTATTTACACTTCACCCCAAACATCATACTTTTCTGGCAAACTTGGCAAATCTGAGATAACCAAGACTTTGTGGAGAACCTAAGTAGAGGAAAGAGGGGAGAAATAAGTTAACTGTGCCTAAAGAAAACTACATTTGTAGCTACAGACAGGCTACACTCCTTTAGCATTTTCAGAAAAAGGCAAGTGGTGTTATGAAAGACTTCTCACTTTTCTGATCACTAGCAACTGAAAGGCTAGCACTGATCCTGCTGGACTCTAGCTAGCCTGAACATCTTCACAAAGCTGGGACCCAACTTATAGTGCGTGCAGTGATGGTGGTAAGAGTATTAACCCTTATACTGAAAAGAACTGATAGGTTTGTTTGGCATTAGTACTAGCTGTCCCAGCTTTGGTTTGGATTTGGGAAGGAGGCATGCAGGAAACTACAAAGGAAGAAAAAGGAAATACTTTTTCCATGAAGGGAGGAAGGAGCAGCTTCCCTTTCATTTTTAGCAGCAGAAGCATTTTAGAAAAGGCGCTGTTGCACATTTCTTTTGCTTAGTCCTTTCACCCAAGACACAAGCCCCAAACAAAACATTACTGCTGTTGGTACACCAGTCACTGAAGAATCACAAGTTAGCTTTGGAAAAAGGATTTCATGAGCTGAACACATCAGAGATATTAAAAACAAAAGGAGCTTAAATACAGATTCAAGGTTGAAGTTGACAAATGAGACACCCAACCCAACTTCAAGCCCATGTTTACTACTACAAACACACTAAATATGATGCTGTTCTGGTCTGACCCCTCTGTTAATTTCCTTTCTGGTTCCCACAGTACATGTTGGTTACCTGTGTGTTACAGCTAAGCCAAAGTCTCTTCGTACCATTTGAGGGGATCCTTGGGAGAGTTCTGATGGAGAACAAAGATCTTTTAGGGAAGCATTACCCACAAGCACACTTACCAGTTTAGATGTAAACACTGTCACAGATAAAAACTAGTAGCCGTGACTTCTAGAAGCACAGCTGAGATCAATTTGCTTTGTGCAGTAAAACTACAAGATAGCAGTGTTTTTCATACAGAGGCAATGTAAACTAAGATTTGGTGTTAGAATCATCATTCTTCCTTCCTTGCATTAAAATGTTATGCATTATGTTTAGGGATTAAGTAGGCCATTCTCATAACCAAGTGGAAAGTTGCACAATAGCTTACTTTCCACCAAAACCATCATCCAGTTTTCATGTAGTCAGTAGATTTCAGTGTATTCTTCTATACTATAAATTATTATCACCATTTTATAGACAGAACTAAGTGTGGCCCAGAAGAATAAAAAAAAATTAGCTGGCACCACTTAGCTGGCCAATAAATGCAGAAAAGGAGAGCTACACTCCAAAATCCCAGTCCAGTGCTCCAGTGGTTATACCAAAAAACTTCCTGGAAGCTCTCAAATATTAAAACTGCCATACTTCCTGAATTAAATCTGTAGTCATTTTGCAAACTGGGAGAAAACTCTGTACTGGGAGAGTACAGAGAGAGTACTCTCTGTACAGGGAGAAATACCTGTAGGTATCAGTACAGCCTCAAGATGGGACACTGTCAATGCTTATAAAAGCCACTCTCAAAAGCCACTCTCTCTCTTTGACCCTAGGTGGCACCAAAATCTTTTTTTTTCTTTTTTTTCTTAATAATTATTCCAGTGAACTTTTCAAGGCATCTGTGGTCTTCAGCATCTCACAACAGGCTGGACTGACTAGCTGTTTTTCCAAAGAATACTGTTGAGCAAGTACGGACATCCAAACCACAACTGTCTGCATTAATCATCATAACATAAGTTATGACAGAAGTTATAAATTTTGGAATTTAATGGGGCATAAGAGACCCCACAGTATAGTTTTTAAAATAGACTATGTGCATAGAAGCACCAAAAATCTAAATTTGTTTTAACATTTTCTTATGCCTTTTCAATTCATTACGTAAGTTCCACCACTCTGCAGAGAGAAATGTTCTGATTTCTGCTTACATTTTCATTGTACAATTTTCTCTCTTTGTACTTTTTCATTTTTGAAAGTAATTTCTGGGATTTGCTCTAAAGGCTACTAGAGAAATGTATGGTCCTTATATAAACTTCCATACTTCACATAATGGTGAGGCACTTTCCTAGAGCTCCTAAGGTCACAAGTTCTGTGCCTAAGAGGCAGGTGCACGTAGTTATATTCAGTAGCATTAAAACACCAAACGTATAAAAGCACAAGTCCTTGTCCTGCAAACCCTTAAATGTGTGAACAGACTCAGCAGCAGAGGAAGTATCCTAGATTTAGGAATGTCTGAAACATTTCTCAAACAGTCACACACGACTGTCTAGTTTCATCATAGAGACACCAGGCAGTGAATATCTGAAGACCAATGGTTAGATCTATTTCTAGTACCAAGGGACCTTATATCAGCTCTCAGAAGTTAAAGACAAGCAGTTACACACAAACTCCTTGTTTTAGCCCTTAAACATCAGCATTTGTTTTTCCTGCTTTTGTCATCCATGAAATATGAGGTACAAAGACCCTGTAAGCATCCTGCAATTCTTCACAAAGGTAACAGGAGCTCTGGAATGCAAGGCCTTATTAAGGGCTTCCACAAGCTGGACAGAGGTGACCATACTGCAGGCTGTTGACAATGACAGGTTCTTCTCTCCCAGTCAAGGAAATACAGACAAACCTGTAAAAACCTCTTACCGAACCTAGAGAACAAGAAGAAAAAAAAAAGCCTGGATCAGTTAAAAATAAATATTTAGCCTAAGAGTATCGGTCTTCATACAGAGACATAGCTGTCACACAGAGCTCACACTAGCAGCTAAAATACATCTTAAGATAAAATGTAAAAGGATACCAGCCACCTGAACTGAGAGGAACATTTAAGGTCAAAAGAGAATTACAGAATATGGAATTGAATATTAGATATTTGAGAAAAAACTGGTTGGGGCCCTTTCATAGCAGCAGTCATCCCAACCTCCCAGGAAGGTGCAATTTCAAATAAGGAGATTATTAGCAAGCCAGTTTTGTGGTTATCCTAGAATATCCCACTGATACTGACTGTAAGACTGCAGTGAAACCACAAGCAGGCAACTGGCCACCAGCATCAGGACAGGAGCACTGAATGTCTGCTGGTAGGAATACAGCTCTTCAGTGTCCAAGGGGAAGGAAGTATCACGCTTACTTTATTGGAGGAACATCATCTATCCTGTTTCCCAGCTGTGATTCATGGGACTTGCTCCTTGTGAGGGTTGGAAAATTAGGTAGCAGCTGAAAAACTTTCCGGCAAGGGGGAGGAGGAGTCCGTGGTGGCTTCAACTTGTGCCGTCTCTTGGCCTGAGGAGTGCTTGGGGGAGTGATGGTGATGCTATGAGGAGTCCTTGGTGTTAACTTTCCACCATGTGCAGGGAAGGCAAAAGGGTCCAGGAGGTTATCTGCATAGATAGAAGGTCCGTGACTCGAGGCAAGAGAATCTGAAGATGAGATGGTAGACACCGACACCGATCGTGCCTGCGGGCTGTTGCCCTTGGGAAGGGTCAGTGCACTGTGAGTCCATGTGGGTGCAGAGGAGCAGGGGCACTCCGGCGTGTTTGCAGAGCTGTTCTCTCGGCGTGCTTCAGGAAGATTCATCAGCACGTCATCTTTTAACTCCCCGCCTGTTCAGCAACCATAGCAATGTTAGGTTTAGAAAGAAAAGAAAACAAAAATGCTGGCACACGATACTGCATGATTAGATGATTTGCTTTAGGCTTTGAGGTGTTTTTTTCCCCTACTTTGCATCTAGTCAAGTAATTGCTTCTCCTTTCCTAAGATCCATCTATGCCATCAGCTAAAGTTAACCTTTAAAACAAAGACTGCATTAACTACCCTTTTTTCATATCTCAAATTCTAAACTAAAATACATTTTAGAAGATCTTATGTTCTAAGACAGGTTGAATTTTAACAGATTAAGTGGTGGTTATACATCTAGGCTTCAAAAAAAATAACCTCTCAAAACACAATTTTTTTTTCTTTTTTTTTTTAAATGAAAAGAGAGGAATATTAATACAAGTGTACCTGAATTTGGGCTAGATGCCAGTATCTTCTGAACAGTGGCTGATATTGCTACATATGGATGGGAAATATTTGACAGTGCAGGACAAGAAAGATTAGAAAAAAGGAAACATGAAATTGAACTGTCTGATGGCTTTTCCATTAACTAATCTTTATGATTTGTGAATGATATAAGCTGTCATAATACCAACAGGAAACAGCACCTTTCAGTGACAGATGGGAACTGTTACAAAGAAAGATCTGATGCACAGGAATGCCAGTATGCTGGTATGCCATGTCTGATACAAATGGAATTGACAGTGCTTTGAAAGTAGCCCTGGGAAGGCGGCAGGGGAAGATGGTGAAACAGCACTCTGGGAATCTTGAGGTTGTTCTTAAATAATTTAGTCAGATCCACTGGACACGCGCATTCCTAATTAAACAGACAGTATCCTTCTTTCCATAATGTCAGTGTAAATCAAAGTTCTTTCTAGCTCTTACATCTGCTACTGGAATTTGGCTAATGATTATATCAATTTCCAGTCAGAAAAATAGCAGGAAGGAAGCAGCTTTAAAGAGAAGTAAGTCAATTGGCAGCCTGCAAGCTATGCAGTGATAAAGGGTTGTCAGAGCAATGTTCTGCTTTTCCAAAGAATTAAGCTGAAAAACACTCAGGTTTCTAAGCTGCATCATATGAAACAGAATTACCTTCTCTCTGAGCTGGCAATATCTGGGGAGAGGAGGTTGCATTTGTTAGGTCCAGGATACTAAATGATGGAAGATTCACTGCAGCATCAGACCCAGCTCTGAACACAGAGGGAACAATCATACAGCCTGTTGAGTTGGAGAGTGTATTTCTACATACATTTATTTCCAGAGCTGAAAATATTGTCAAAAACCAAATCTCATTCATAGCTCTAGATGCATTTGATTGCTGTAATTTCATGCAGATCCAAGAGCCATAACCTGACATCAGTTATAGTATATAACCAAAGACACAAAGGTTTCTGTAGATTGTCTCAAATGAAAGGAAAAAGGATGCGATCTGAGTTGCTGAGAAACTAATTCCGTAGGAATAAAAGCAGTCTTATACCTGATTCAGTCACCTTCCTTAAACAGCTCAGTGCCCCATTGAGCCTGGAGCACTCCTCATCTCTGGCGCCACATCTCTTCATCGTTTCTTTCACCTTTGATTCATTCATTTCAAGTAAGGCATCTAAGGTTAGCTCCTCTGGTATTCTCTGCAGGAGAAAAAAAAGTCAATATACTTCTTTATATATGCCTATAATAAGACTGTCATCTTTGTTTCTGATGTAAAGTAGTGCCTCTGCCTCACTGCCTGGTCTGACTCACGATTTACTCACTTGGTGGGGTATCTCTCGTAGGGATCAGTGGGTCAGTAGTGATCACACAGCAGCAAGTGCTCAGAATCTGCTCTCCGTTCTCTCTACACCAAGAGAGATCAGGCACATGCTTAAATGTGCTCTGTATCACTAGGATGTCATTGTCCTTCTCCAGTATTTAGATCAGTATTAGAGCTGACTGAAATATTCTTCTTTCCTCCCCCTGTGGAAAGTTTTCTCTCAGTATTTTTTAAAAGTTACTAATTAAAGATATTTATATCATTAAAACAAAGCAGGCCAAAAATCTGAAAAAAAAAAAAACCCAAAGCCAAAAACTGTCCAATAGTTGGTTTTCACTGGAGAAATGAAAAGTTCAAACACTGTGGAAAATGGCTTCTTCCATCAACAGAAACAGTTTTGATAAAGAGATATTGATCTCCTCAGGCAATTCTACTTTCATTAGAGGACCAGCCTTACTGATACCCTGCTTAGAACGATGCTTGTGTAGCTCTCCTTGTGCCTCTTCATACACCAAACCCCCCAAAAGATAATCAAGCAGACACAAAAGGTACAGGATTCTGGAAAGCATGAAATGATTGGATGTTCCCTGACAAAGTTAAGCTGTATTGCCTCTCTCCTCCCTCATTCAAATGTTTCCAGTGTAAGTCTGCAGCAATTGTAGTTTATAAACAAAACCAGGATACTTAGTGCAGATACCCAGGAATTTCCCTCACAGTTTTGCCTAAACAAACCTCACTGCTGCCTGTTCTCACAATGAGATCACAAATTTCACAATATTTGGCCTCCTTCCTGAAGTTTCAGCTGCTGAAACCGTGCTACATAACAAGGTTTCAACCTCTATTTACATGGGAAACAGAGTATCTGTTTGAAAATAAAAAGCTTGAAATCTTGTGGACTTTTAACACCAACCCTTAAAACCCTAAAAGGCTGCAAATCCAATTTGGGTGTGCATTGATGAATGCTGTTTTAAGATCACACCTCTCACAATCCCGACTAGGATAGAAGTTAGCCTGGATCCTAAAATCGAGGGATGAATCAAAACTGCTGCCATTGCTTTGACACAGGCAGCTGGTCTTAAACATCCTGAAATGCTCAAGTAGAGGTACTGAGAGTGCCCAGCTAATCACACCATACTTCTAAAGTGATTAAGAGATAAAGTTAACCTGCCTTAATTCAGGCATTTCAATGCTAAACATCTTACATTTGAACTAATCTCCCTAAAATCCGCCACTGAAATATTCCAGCATGAAGCCAGCCCAGCTTTGTTCACAAACCAGCCAAACTGAACTAATTCCAACATTAAACCAAGTTTGTCTGACAGTGAGCTGTTTCCCAGCACCCTCTGGTTCCACTCCTCTGCACGCAGAGAGCAGCTCACAGAAGCATCTTTGTTCAGCACTATCACAAGGCTGGCTGTGATGCAAGATGCCGGCCTCGCAGTGATGGGAGCAGCCGTGGCAGAAGCACGATGCATCCCTGCAACATGGGAGCAGAGTGTCAGAGGGACAGTCAGCCAGAGACATCCCAGTGCTGCCAGTCCCTGTACACCCACAAACACCTAAAACAGGGCAGAAAGCCTTCAACCACCACGGGTGCCCCTACTTTCTAAAGCAAAGATGTTACCGCTTCTATTAAAGAATAAGGGAAAGCCTGTGCCTCTTGCGAGACACGCTCATCCCACTTCAGGCTTTTACACAGAATAAGCAGGATTACAGCTATGTCATTCTTGAATTATCTCAAAACATTTCCTCACTACCACCACTCCCTGAGCTGAGATTACATAGCTGCTGCTTTAAGTAATGGCATCACGCAGCTCGGTGTCACATTACCCAGTACCACCTCACTTTCCTCTCCTTTGTATGGCACAAAAGTAATCAGTAACTTGTTAGAGCTATTCGTAAGTCAATCAGTAAAATGAGATAGACTAAGATTTCCTCAGAATCCTGAACATGTCCATCACAGACAACCCCACCCCTGGCCCAGGCTTCAAGCAGTAGTGTGAGCAGATGAAATGCGGGGTCAGGCAGGATGGGACGCGATGGATGGAGCAGGTGGGGATCAGATTCCCTCTGCTCCTGCTCTGGGGAGGCCCCAGATTGGAAAAGCATTGCTGATCTGCACTGCTAACATTCGGGTTGATGATTGGCACAGGGGGTATCAAGGTTTGGCAGCTAATTATACGTGGGCTGGCAGAAATTCCAGTGAGCCACGATACTTTGTAACAGAAGGTGTAGCATCACATACCAAAAACAGTTCTCCTTGCTCAGAGGTCAGTAAAGAAAATCCCAATAAAATACTAGATTTTAAATATGTAGAGGCTAGAAGAAAGAAGGAAGTCAGTTTGTTCTGCAAGCCTACCTCCCCACAGGTACCCAGGATACAGTCAGGTTCTCTTCTACCTATTCTCCTTTTACAAGGAGGGCAGAGTACAGCAGTTACCCAGGGCATGCGCCACAGCACCTCTGCCATGAGCCCTGCAGCCATACTGTTAGTCCTCAGTGGAGTATGAAATGGTCTATTAGGCCTTCATACAAAAAAAGCATATACTGAATGTGTGATTCAAGTTGTATCAGCGAGGAAGAACTGACTATTTTTACTTACCCCAAATTAGCTCTCCTGGTTGTGCTAGTATAGACAAGGCTTCAGTGGGGAATTCCAATTCCCTGCTGCAGGAGGTATGAGGAATGGCATCTGGGCTCAGCTCTGGCTCCTATGAGCACGTGCTCACTGCTCCCCGGGGACGGTCCACAAATACAAAACTGTTCATCTCCACCAGTGCAGATGGGTGGGGATGGTGGGCAGGGGTAGCCACAATGGTCTCTGAGCGGAGCTCAGTCCTGCACAGCGGCATTTGGAGCCCCACAGGTCCTTCTCTCATTCCCACAAGAGCATAACCAACATTTACTGACACAGAGAACCAAGCCGACGTCTTTGTCCCACTGCAGCTCCACAGTCAAACCACAGGACTGCCTGTTCTTGCAAGTCTGGCACTGTTGGTTGTTTTTCTTTTTTGAAGATCAAACTGCTGCAAGGAGGAATCCCTAGCTTTCACTTCATTTTTCAAGCCTTTCTAGTTTTAGAGAAAATCCTTAACACCAGTTAAGAAACGACAAAGCACTCCGAGCTGCTACCTTTTACAAGTGCCTGGGCATCTCTTCCTTTGAGGTACACAGTTGCTGTGGAGGGCTTGAACTCCGTCACCCCAAGGCTGACCAGTTTCACTTCCGCCATCACACTGCGCTCCGTGTCTCAGTGCATGCAACACGAGGCACAGCCCAGCACTACATGAAGCCCAGGCTCACTGCTGGCTTTGCTCTCCATCCTAAGCGTGTTTCACCCAGGCACACCCCAACAGTGCAGCCTGCTGTAAGCTCACCTCCTTCCTGGGCCAGCACGCAAAGTCCAATCTACTCGTTTGCTCAATAGTTTAATTTTAGAAAGACAGAATAACAAGTTGTAGGAAAGCATAAGTACAGAAAAGGAGATTATATTTAAACAGCCCCAATGACCTTGAGCTGGGAGAGCTCAGACTTTCTGAACCTGCTGCCACACAACAAAAGAAATAAGCTTTCAAAGAAGGGGAGGGAAGGGAAGTAAGAGGCTTTCTTTAAAGAACCACTCATGTTGCACATATACAGTGGCTTAGTATAAAACTGGCCAACACGAGCCCCTAAGATCAGCCTTACATAATTTACCTGTGTTATCCTCCAAGCCGGCGTGACAGTGATAACGGTCACCAGTTCAAGATGGAGCTTAAAACATGCCCTGCTGATGCTGATGCTCTGGCTCAGCCGTTGAGCTGGGCAGATGTGGGCTCCAGCCCCCCACTGGTGCAAGTGCAATTCTGAGCACTTCAGAAGCAGTTACTGCCATTTTTCAGCACTGACAGTGAGCAACATGGGTTCAACAGACTCAACTTCACCTCATTCTTCATAGGTGTTGTGGCTTTAAAATAAATGCAGCTGTAGGCTTGCATTAGGGCCAAGCTAAGTGCCATCTCCCCACGTGAACCTTTCCTTGCCTACAGAGTAACACAGCATGCTGCAAGATATTCAGATACTACTCTGCAAATTTATTAAAGGGCAAAATTTATTAAAGGGAAAAAAAAATACATCTAGAAACTGCTGCTTTCAATCTTTCAGCACCTCAGAACAGCACCAGCAAAACTTAGAGCCTTACTCACATAAGCTGTGCAGCAAAAACAATGTTTAAAAAAGCCCAAACCAGAAAGAGAACTTCTCTACAAGGCTCGCCTGCTTATCAGGCATACAGACTGTGCACTTTTTGCATCCATGTTTAAAGGGGAGAAAAGCAAACCAGAGCATCCCAGAAGCCATCCAAAGGTTACTCTGAATTAGCCGGGGTGAAGAGTTCATGATAGCATAATGTCTTTAATCTTGTCTGGTGTCCAACGTAAATCCTTGAAACATGGCAAAAATGCTGATATCTAACACAGTGGATGAGGTATTTTTGGTAAAGATTCTTTAGTGCAGATAAGCCTACAGAGCTAATGCTGCTGGTACTTGGACAAATCAGCCTGACCTGCCCCTCAACCTAGTAGACACGGCTCTTCCTGTAAAGACAGACAGTTGACAAGGCCCCAAGTTCCTCCTCTTAAATCAATACATTCTCTCACCAGCCATCCTCCCATGAAGCAGCATTAGTAGAGAAAGCTCATTACGTAAGGTGCTTAAATTCCCACTGATAGCAAAGCACATCAGGATGCTCTTAAGAACATACTGTGTCTGATGATTTTTCCTTTGCTCTGGTTTACTGGTGTCCAACAAAGAAGTTAGTGAAAAATCATTCTGTTCTTAGATTTCTGAAGATTTTATGGGCGTTCTGGAATGCCTCCCACATTGAATTTCTAACTTGCATTAAGTTGTATGTACAGGCTATGGTTTTGCTTAACATCTTCACTGCTTCAGCTCTCACACAACCAGTGGGCGGAGGGAACTTTGCAGACAGGAGCTGTAGCTTTTCTGTAGGAAGGCAGGTGTACAGCTGCAGCACCTCACTGCAGTCTGGGGGGGCTGTGAGCCTCCCTGACCACGTGCCATCAGTGGTTCAGTGCTGCAAGGGGCACCCGCCTGCCATGGCAGGGCCAGCGAGCTCTGACAGCAGCAGGGAATGGCTGCTCACACTGGGGAGCGGCCCTCAGCTGGCACGTGGTGATGAAGTACAGCTGCACAAAGCCTGCATGACAGAGTTCATCTGCATGCACATAATTAGCAGATTCAGGATCTCAGCTATCTAGCTATTGAGTCAGAGCCACGGAAATCCCAGACTGATACCCTGACAGGAGATGAGAGGACACGCCTGTGGAAACCTGACAGGGTGAGGCAGATCTGCCTCTGGTATTCTCCCAGCCAAAGTAAAGATGGACACAGAAATGCCACACCTTTCCTCAAACAGCTGATCAGCACGATCCACTGCAACCTGGAGCCCAGTCCAACCAGCAAAACCATGGGCCATGATCTAAGAGCATCAGTGCTGCACTGGGGCCTCACCCTGCACAGACTCTCACAGGGACAGCAGGAGGCTCTTAAGTTCATTCTCACTCAAGGCACAAACCTTTCCTGCTCTGCTGCTGTGTGCCAAGTGCTGCCCCTGGCTTCCTCGGGAACCAATCTGCCCCTCCCTATGCAGGACAGTTATCTGTACTAAAAACAGCCTTCCAGACTTGATTGACTGGAACCCCTGCTACATAGTGAGCAGGGCTGGTAGAGACGTGCTTCGGGAGATAAGGAGATGACTGTGTTTCTAATTTACTTTTTAAGATGATGACAAGTTATATGTGGGAACAGAATATTGATGTTTCTGGGAAGAACAAGAGAAAAGGCAGAGAATTTTTTCTATGCTAAAGAAAGTAAGTCAATAGAGATTTTTTAATCACTTTTGTTTGGAAGACATGCTGCAAGCCCAGAACCCAGTAAACAGCTCTGCAAGAAACTCCTTCAGTCAGCCTGGGAGCGAGGCTCACATCCTCTTTTCTTCCCACTCTCCAAAATTCCCAACTCCAACTCTCAAGAGGAAAATGACAACCCAGAACAGTGTATTTTCCCAGGTACATTTACAGAGCAACTTTCACCCACTGAAGACAACTACATAACTTTCTGTAGATTTCCTTGACTCACATTTTTTCATTCTCAGTTCAACTATCTCTTTTTCCCAGTTTCAGTCCACCATATTTAGCCATATATCACCATTTTTTTGTAGTAATTTATACACACGCACTGCTAATCCTCCTCCAAAACTCCTAGCCAAAAACAAGGCATTTCCTAGAAAAATGCTGTATTTAAAAAGAAAAAAAAGAAGTCACAGAACAATATTAGGCCAGCTCCAAAGCAGAACCCACACTGCAGTAGCCACTGTTTCCTACGATACAAATCTGTCTGGCAACTGATTAGAGGCACAGTAACAAAGAAACAGAAATAGCATGAGTTAGGGTGGGGGGTTCCTTTTTTCCTTACCCCTCCAAATCGTGTATTCACAGACAGCAAACAGGATCACAAAGTCAACACTTGTATTCACCACCTACCTCCAAGTTTTCTAGGTCCACACAGAACAGCCCTTTCACTCTGCGCAGCATGACTGGCTGACTGTTATCCATGTTCACAGGAGCTTGAGCTGTCACCCAATGCCATAAACAGTGCATTGTTATTACTATAATCTCTTCCAGAACTAAAGGATTTTACAAGCAGTCATTATTCTTGTTTTAAATATAGGTTTTCAAAGAAAGAAAGGATCCCAACAACAAGACAGCAATTATAACAGCAAGAGCTTTCAAGCTTCACAATGTCTAGAACAAGTCACTGGGCAAAAATAGGCTTCAGTCTGGACTAGAGGAGTCAGCAGATATTCTAATTTAGAGCTGCTGCTCTATTTCTGACGGGAGAGCCAGGGAGCTTCGGTACTTCCCTGCATGGCAGCTTTATTTGGGAGAGAGCTGGGGGCGGGGGAAGGGAAGGAGGAGGAGGTGGGAGAGGATGAAAAAGAGCATTGTTTCTCTAACTGCTGAGCTAAAAAACTGCTTTGCAATTAGGCTGTTTTTCAAAGGTGTTATGACAGAGATTAGCACAATCTTGCAGTGCTCCCTCCAGCAACCCTAGAAGTGCAAAGGAAACCAGAACCATTTAAAAAAGCAAAGAAAGACAACAAAGCAACAAACAGCCCATGAACTCAGGCCTTTCTCCTGAAGCAAGCAGTGGGCCACAGGAAAGCCCTTCACCTGTGCACACCTCCACTGTACCACCAGACCTCAGAGGTGGCCACAGCAGGGCCCTGTTGCAGCTGGAGGCTTCTGAGGATCACAGAGGGGAAAGTTCTCCAACTCTACAGTTAGTTAGCAACTTTTTCAGTCAGTTTCAGAGCCTAAAAGTCCGAGAAAAAAGACAGCTATGTGCCTTACATGAAAAGATTATCACATTTGTGAGGTTATCTTTCTCCCTGTAGTGTTGAAACCCTCTATAAGTATTTCAGTTTTACAGACAAGCTATCAGGCTCTTAGAGATGTTCAGTGATTCCCCAGAGTAAACGTACAGTAGCAGCAGGACCAGGTATGGGACCTGAGTACATCCCCACTTCCATTGTCTGGCCTACTCAACTCTCTTTAAAGGCTCCCTGATGGCTGCTCCCCAGTCACCTCACAGACTGTGCATAATGCTAAGGGCAGCCATTTTGAGTTTCATCATAGCTGATCTATTACAGCACCTTCTGTCAGTGACTGCCATTTTCAGCTGATTCACCTGAAATGTTGTTCACGTGCATGAGATCTGAGCAACAGCAGGAATGATCCCATGACACCTCTAACATTTCTGAAAGACAGCCCATCATGGGCTGCTCAAAAATCACTGTAAAGACTAAATGTATTGCCCAGCTAATCTAAACACTGCAGGAGCTCTCAGCAGATACATGAAGTGGATGCAGAACTTTAAAACAATAGCCACAGGTTTGGAATCATGGAGCAATTTCATTAAATGTACACCTTGTATTTCTGACCCATGGAACAGATGGAAAAACAGTTCATACCTTGGTCACTGACTGGGAGAAGGTAACAAGCACAAATAAAAAGAATGAACAGTTGGAAAATGTTCTCTTTCTGACTTGGATCAAAACCAATTTTGCTCACCTTCTTTAGTGACTCCATGTACAGAAGGACAGTCTCCCTGAATTATCAGGATATGGCAGATTTGAGTTATCCACCTCCCTTCTCCCTGCTCACTCCACCTCTTCATCCCTTCCCCCAGTTTTGCAGGCACCACAAAGGATTTCAAAAAGAGCTACAAAGACATTCTTTTAGGCTCAAGCAATTCCAGTAACCCTAGAAACCAACAATAGTTGTGAGCCTGGCAGTTTGGCCAGGGCAACAGGCTGCTTTTCTGTTCTGTCACTGCCCCTGCTGCACCTTCAGCTGTGCCACCCAAACCCTCACTGGGCTGGAGGTCAATATCCATTCTAAAGCATCACATTTAACATAAACATTAGTAAATAAAAGGTACAGCTCTTCTCCAACTCAACCTATTTCACCAGCCTGTTCAGTTACGCCAGGATCAATCTGGAATAACTTTCATAGAAATCTGCTCCATTTTTCATTTAGTCCTTTTACAGGCAGATTCCCGACAAAGTCAAAGAAATCGTGGCTTGTGTAAGGATCAAAGGAAATTGAGTGCAAACACTGTGCCAAAAAATGTGAAAAAAGAATGGAAAAAGCCTTTTCTGCTTTGTTTAGCTGCCAGTAGAATGAGCTCTACTTATGCTACCATTAATGTTATGCAGAACAGAACTTTCCCCAGTACAGAACAGCATAGATAAGTCATGCACAGGCCAAACCCAATGAAACAACCTGAACCCTGAGGTTCTACTTATCATGCTAACAGAGGCAGGATTTCAGACTCTTAAAAAAAATGTGTCCAGACAGGAGCTGGAGGCGTTGGCTTGTCTGGTCATTGCTGATTCCAGCAAGCGTATCAGATTATTCTGTGCAGTAAAAGGGTCTCCAGCGATTTGCATGTTAAGAATTAAATGATATAGAGTCTGTAAAGATCAGAAATGTTCACGGCCTGTGAGCACGAACAGCTGATGCTGGCCACCACACAGAACACCAGAGGAGTTATTCATTCCATTCTTTTGCAGTGATGCAATGCTCTTTGGTATCAGTTTGAACCAGACTTCACTCACGGGAGGAGGCTTTTGTGTGAAATAAAAAAGCCAACATGATTATCCGTTTCTGAGTAAAGACTCCCACTGTCAAAATCCAGACCATAGCTTCACACCTGACCAGAAAACTAAGTCAAACCCAGCAGGCAGCTGGGAAAGTCACATATGAGGGGGCAGGAAGGTTCTGTGCTGATGGTTGCCTTCTCCTTACCTGTACAACTTCTTTCCTCACATTGACGATGTCTAACCAGTCATTGAATCTCGGGTAGCTGTTGAGCTCTGCTGTCCTGTCATTCAGGGGCACACTCAGCTTGCACTGCCGCTGTCGGTGGATGTAGTCAATCAGTTTCACCTGTTGGAATCCAGAAAGCAAACCATTAAGTTCCTTGGGAAAAGCTGTCATCTTCACAGGCTTGCACAGTACCACGGCAAAGGAGATGTTCGTCTGTGAGTCGGGCTCCTCTGTGATATAATGATGACATGCTCTTACAGGCACTCAGAGAAGCTCATACACAGAAGCCTTTACCTCACAGAGAGCATCTTTATTCTGTAGTATTTCAGGAGAAGGTAGTGCAGAAGTTTCTCAGAGTTATGTTACATATGCAGAAGTTTCCCAGAAGTATATTGCATATTCAGTGACTGATTTCAAGCAGGACCTCCTATTTCCTTGGTACAAAGACTCAGCAGAGCTTCCTTATCTCCTTGGTTCAGCTCCACAGCTCCTTCTGTTACCTGAACGAATTGCAGGCCGGGGTTTCCATCAACAAACACTAGCAGGCTTAATAACATTGTTACAGCTTCTATCAGTAGGAGCCTTAGGGCCCATTCCTGCAGGACACAACGCTAAATCCGCATCAACAAAAGTCCTGGGCAGCGGCTGGGCATCATGACAAAATATGAAAGGCCATCCCAGCCATTTGAAACAATTAACAACGTTCAGATTAACGGCACTGCACAGATAGATGTAACCTCATTCTGGATGCTGTGGGCACTGCTAGTGTAACATGCCGCATTCCCTGTCCTCTGACCCGTTGCTCCCATATGTTTGTTGCACTGCCTTTCATCTGGCCTTCATTTGGACTAGAAAGTCAGTGAGGCAGGGATAACCAGTGTACCCAGAGATTCCAAAGCCCGTTATCCGATGGGTATTTCTACTATAAAATCAGCATTAAGTACAATTATCTTATTAAAAAAAAGAAATTTTCAGATTTATTCCAGAACTTTGGTTGTCCATCTCATGCTTAATGCGCTACACAGAAACTGACATGTCAAGCACAGAATATAAAAATGACAAGAAGGAATATAATAATTTGTACTTTATGTCTGCTTATCAAAACCAAAATACTCTCAAAGGATTTTTCACCATGTCACACATTCCTATGGGGGAGACTTAAGCTTCAAAACCCTCCTAACAAAACAGTGCCTCAAAGCAAGTTAGCTGATCCATGATTTATAAATGAAAACATGTCCTTAGTCAATAAATTGTAGCATTTGGGACAAGATTAGACTATAAATGAAAAAACAAACACAAATTCTTTGTCCACTAAAATCTCTCTCCTCTTGAGCTACTGCTCAAAATATTTTTATTCTCTGTATCTGAAGAATGCTGTATGTTACTTGTATGTTACACATGGGGAAGAGAATTAGACCATTTCCTCCTTCCCTAGATGAAGGATACATAAGAAATTAGAGGGAAAATGGATATTGTATTTGATCTCAACTAAGTGAGTATAACTAAGTATGGAGTATAGTGCTTTTGGCATGCTCATCAGTCTGGGAGAGCTACCAGTACTGGGATAATATTTATCCTAGAAAAAAACGTAAGTTCTTTCTTGGCAGTACTGGGAGCACAGGCATAGATGCTATTGGATGCACGCTCTGATGACAGGCATGTAAGATGTGGGAGCATTCATCATCCAGCTGAAATCAGAGGAACCTTTTAACTCTTCACTCCTTAACATGGCTTTGGAGCATAATACCTACCAGAAATTACCTTGGAAATCTCTCTCAATCTTTCCCAATCTCAGTACTTATCTACTTATTTTTACAGAAAGGGGAGGATAACTCTTCCTTTCTTCCATCCTTCGCTTTCTGCAGTCAGTCCCAGTGCAGCAGAGCAGTGCAGGGCAGGCTTTGCAGACAGCCGTGGCCCTGCTGCAGGCGGCTGTGCAGCACTGAGCTGGTGACGGGTTCACAGGCCTGCAGCACTGACCCCACGCCAGCTGGGGACAAGTGAGCTCTCACTCCTTCAGCATAGTGCCGTGTGCTGGTGTGACTTCTGAACGCTGCTGCAGCTTGGTGTGCTTGTACTCATTCTCAAAGACTGGCTGCCAGCTGTGCCCTCCTGCACAGTTGTGCCTTCATCTATATGCAACTCTAAATCAAGATGTCTGCAATATGCGTGCTCTGTTTCTCCAGAGTGAACCCGGTGCACACAGGGCACACAAGATGTCTTGGCTGGCTCAGTCACAATGTTCTGCTTTCTTACTGTCAAGTTTTTTCACCTATCCAGCAAGGTCCCCCATTTGAAGCCAGGTCTATAATGATCCTGGAGATGCTGTACAGAGTATTTTCATGCTAGCTGCCTGGTTTTTTTCTGCTACTCAGTGTACTTTTCCCCACCTCGTGCCTTGGCTTTGTGTCATACAGTCTGACACACTCCAGCCAGCTGGCCCGCGTTAGATATGGTGTGGCTTTGAAAATCTTCCCAGTAATTAAAATAAGTCTGTGCATATCTGGAGTAGAGGTAATTCCCATGTTAGGGGAAGAAGCTGGAAATATTACATTCAAAAACAATTTTTCCACAATTTAGATTGAATGTTGTCATGGATCCTACCTAGGATTTTTGCCTATCTGCCCTAAAACTCCTTTGTTAACGGGTTTGGGTTTAATTCCACTTAGGATGCTTGGTTCTGTTCTTACTGCCTCCAAACATAGCATGTTTGCATCCTAACTTATTTCCCCAGAGGACATTAGGCAGCAGAGATTAGAAAGCAGGCAATTAGCTGTGGGTAAGGATAGGAACAGAACAATCAAAACCCTGACACTAGGGATGGGAACTAGAAGTCCGGGTAACAAAGCACACAGCAGGAATGGAGGCAATAGGAATGAATAAATGGTTTGAAAGGAGAGAGAAGGGGAAAGTCTGTTAATGAGGGTCAGAAAGAAGAACTTGCAGGAAGTTTGAGGACTACTCAATAGCCCCCAATATGCCAAAAGTCATCCTACATAAATCAAAAATAGCACAGCTTCCAGGCTGTGCAATTGACATGTCATGGAGAACGGAGGGATGACAGAAATCACCCAAGCATTCTCTTCACTGGAGGCCATTCCAAGTAAGGTTCAATGACTGTGTGCACTTTGATACACAAACAGCAACCACAACATCCAGCCAAAGGCAAACTAGTCAGCCACAGGCCAGTAAGCCACAGCACGCAGAATTCCCAGGGTGCTGCTTTATGTTACTGCTTCTTTCCCCAGGTCCCCTCACCCCTCTGCCACTCCTGGGTATTCCTCAAGGTAGCTGAGCACCTAGGGAAAGGTCAGTGGAGTGATTTTAAAACTGGTGCAGGCAGCCATGACATGCCAGCCAGTGAAAGTAGCAGCTTGGCTCCTCTGTAATGTTATTTTAGTGCAGCACCTCCCTTCAAGCAAGATCTATTTTCCTGGAAGGAGGATGAGGTATCAGCATAGTCTGTAAAGCCCGAGTGCCACATTTAGTCGGATGCAGCACTAATGATATGCAAATCCCTTCAAAGTAGCACATGACCCAGTATAAAGCAGGGAACTGCAAGCACTGACTGTGGTAAGAAGGGGTGGGGGAATCTGTTCCAAAAACCACCGTGGAAGGCAGGATGAACTATTTAGGGAGAAAAAAAAAAGTCAAATAAATTTTCCAAATATAGATATATATATATGGCCTCACATGAGCTTATTACAGTGCAAATACCATGAGGAGTGCATCCTGCTTTAAACAAGGATATTGCTGAAGTACAGTCACTTCTCTCACATCCCCCGCAAAAGCTTTTCTCACCCTTGTCAGTGCAACACCAGAAGCATCGCATCAAAAATGGGACCTTGACTGCAGGGAGCTGAGCCACCGGCACCTGCTGTGCGACTGCGAGCAAATGGAGTTATCCATTCCCTCTGCCTGCACGCAGCTCTGCCTGCACAAACGCCCTGCAGGCACAGCCTTCAGTTACTTTCACACTGCTTAGAGAGTGTGGATTCCAACATTTTTATCTGAGAAGGTTCACCCAGAGCATAACCTCCTAAAAGGACACCACGGAGAAGAACTCTGTGTAGCACAGGTTTCAACAAAACTTTTCTTCATCACTGGATATAGCAGAAATGTAATCCTCTAAAATGAAGAAATAGTCTGAGTATCTCAGTTTGCCAAGTCTGGTTTTCCCATGATAACTCCTCACATTTACTGATTTCCCCTCTTCCTATAAATAGTATATTTGCATTCTTTTCCCACCCTACACGCACCACGCTTCTTCCCTAGGATGGATTTCATTTTGTTATTTCCTGCCCAGACTTTTAACTCAAGAACAGTTAGGCTTTAATAGCTGAGCTGTTGCAAAACCCTTTTCTGAGAATATAATAAAACTTCTGAGTTCAGTGACGCATGTAAGAAACCCACAAACAACATGCAGGTCTCCAACCACAAACTAGACGGAGATAAAGCCAATAGCAAGCTATTCACTGCCTGCTTGCCAAACTGCACAGCCTACTCATCACAAATGGCAAACCCCACGACAGAAGCAGCAATCCTCCAACTGCCTTAAACCCACAGAGATGGGAAGGAAGAAGAACAGAGACAGGATACGGAGCAGCTGGAGCAAATTGCTGCGCACAGGGCGTGCTCCATCAGGGCCCTCCTCCTCCCTCTCTAGTGGAGTTGATGCTGAGAACATCCAGTTCTTTTTCTCCTTAAGAGTTACACATAAAAAATTAGGTTTCATGCATTTGGGAGCCAACTATCTCTCAGAGCTTACCTTGTGAACTGCATTTTGTTCATATTTAGAAAACGGCAGCCTACTTCAGAAGTCACCAAAAGGCAAATGCATTATACCTGATGCAACTCTTGTATGCAGAGAAAACAAATCAGTCTGGTTTCAAAGCAGTTGATCCAAATAGCTTATTGTAATGGCTTTAATGCTCTCATCTTTGAATGCACTACAAATGCAACAAGATTATTTTCAATTTTAAAAAGGGAAACTGAGGCCTAGAATGAAATTATACATTAAAGAACCTGGGGACAATCAAAGGTACTCTGATAGGGATCTACTATACCAAAGTAGCAGCCAGGATTGCTTCAGAATATCAGCAGTTTGAGACAAAATTGTTTTTTCACAAAACCTATCATGCTTTCCTCACTGATGCCTTCAACTTGTCCAGATGACCTGAAATGTACACAATAGACAGCTGACATTAATCAACAAGTCAAGCACATGCTAAACAGCAGTTCATGCTTCTCCTGTCCTCTGAGGTGAAACCTCACGGAGTCTGGCAGTGCTTGGAAAGACAATTAATGTGAGCTTCCACCAATACTGCCACTTACTGCCTTGCAATTTAACAAGTCAGTGGCTGAGGTTTTAAAAGGATCAGATCAGTGGGTGACCCAGCTCTTACGTGCAGCTAAAAAAAAATGCAAATCACCTATATTCTGTAATCAGGAAGGAACTCCTCTATGAACCTACCAGGAACAGGACCCAGAGGGCAATGTGCATTCGCTGAAGCATCAGACAGCAGCTCGTGCTGCAGCAGAACACTGTGTGTGTGCCTTGCAGTAAGGAGGGGCAGCGTTTCTGCCTTTGGAAACACATCTTCTGATCTTGGAGCTTATCTTCCTGTGGACACTGAGGAACCTAAGATGAGTCATCTAAAAGCACCTGGTGAAAAGGGGATTTGCTTTACACCTTTAGCTGACTCTTCTCTGTTTTTGCCCAGTGCTAGTATATAGACAAAGCCTAATTCCAACCCCAAAAATCTGGGGCAACCTGACTGCTGAAGAGATCAAAAAAAGTCAGAACCTGACTTTCCAAATTTATTTCTGAAGTCATGCTCAGAAATCATATGAGGAACTGATTAAGATCTCAAAAATCATTCAGTGACCAGCAGCCTGTGAGTGTACTTCAGGAGATGTTTTCAAAGTCATCCGAATTGCAGAAAGGTGCCACTGAGTTGATCCATGGAAATTTAAGAACTAGTATTTCATTTTTATAGAGCAAGGGATGCAGAAATTTTATACGGGAATATATTACACAGAAATAGCTGTGAGGCCTACCCCACAGACTGCACATGGAGCAGGGAGCAGAGGGATGGAGGATCACAAGACTCGGTGTCTCAGCTCCGTGAGGATCTGCAAACACAACACAACCCACCCCAAAGCACTCATGAGCTCCACTGTTCAGTCAACCATCCCAAACACTTCTGGTTCAAAGCAATGGCTTGCAGAACAACCAGGCTTCAACCAACAACAAACCAACTGTCTCTGCAACTCCTACATACCACCCAGCCTATCATTGAGCTCTTCCTTAGCTCAGCTTGCCTGAAGCAGCTGACTCATCTGAATGCCTCCTGGCAATCTGAATTGTTATCATCTGATCATGGTATCACCAAGCAGCATCTGAAGACTGAAATTCTCCTTTCCCCTCTACGTTCAGAGAAGTAATTTGTTGTGAGCATAAGGACAAAGATATGGCAATACGAACTGTTCTCTCTCTAGTAGGAAGAGAACTGAGCCAGAACTGCCCCCTCTTGCTTGGCTTAACCACATCTGCCTGATTAAGTGCAGCCAGCAGATCTGTAGTCTTTTAACATGATGTGTTAATTTAGTGGGTTAAACTGATCCGAAGCTGTTCATAAAAATAAATAAATAAATAAATAAATAGTTCACTTGCATAGAAAACCACCCTTCCCATCTGATCTTTCATTAGGAACACTCAGCTGAAACAGAATTCAGGTGGTGAGTCAAAATCTCACAAACCTCAAAGCCACCTTGAATCCAGTATGGATTTCAAACAGCTTTTTTCAAGGCAAGCACAAGAGCTGCACAAGGACGAAACATGCAACACAAAACAAAGAGATGGAAAAAAACATTTCAGGAAATTACTTGTATCCTAAAAGTAATTCACTCTGTTTCTCACGCATATGATTTCACCCTCAACAACAAAACTGAATACACTGAAGGGTAATATTTTGACATTAATCTTCACCAGACATACAGGAGGAGGGCCAAGTTCACAGATGACACATTACAAAATGGCTGGAAGCAGATTCGTTTCTTTGAGATGGTACCTGAGAAAAGGAACACATCCACATGTCAGACTGACCGCAGTCAGCAGAATTCACATCACGTACCTGAGCCCATCTGCCTCATTCATTCGGTGGCAGGTGGCAGAGGGAGCAGCACTCCCATACCAGACTGAGGCCCATCCAACAGTTCTGGCGCCTGTCTCCCACCCTCCTCTAGCGATTACACAGGTGTGAAAGCTCCAGGTATAGAAGTTCTTGCTACTCTGCACCACAAGCACAGTCTCCTTTAAAATGACAGCTTGCAGAACGGTGCCATTGTTCTGAATGTCCAAAACAACTGAGCACACACACAGGACCCCAGGCAGTATCTCTTTTTTAAAAATAAGAGAGGAGGAGGAAGGATTTAACACAGTTTGCACAAGTCAAATTCAAGGAACAGTTTTAAAAACAGGTCAGATTTTTCAGTCTTCTGATCTCACCACATCAGATCACGGCAGCAGTGACTGCTATGGAGCTTCTAAAAAGCAGAGGAAATTGGAATGACGGAAGGACAGGAAGAAGTGCTCTGAGAGCCAGCGGCAGCACGGCGCTCTGCACTGCAGGTCACAGCCAGGAATCTGCATCACTGAGGATCTGTGCATGGAGTCTCCATGCCAGCCTTACTTGCAGCAGCTACAGCAGGGACATCTGAGGGCCGCCCACTTCTGCAGAACCCAGATGTCTGTACTGGCTTATGAACTTTTGGTTTGGGTTTTACTTAAAAAAAAAAAAAAAAAAAAAGGAAATAGTTTCTCAATGCATTGCTAAACAAACCCTGCAGAACAGGATCCAGTGCAAGCCAGCAAAAAAGTGTATACATAAGGTACATTTAGGGAAGAAAAAAAAAAAAGGAATTAGTAAATAAAAACAGAAAGGTAGAGGGATGGGGAGAAATGGAACATCAGATGAGCGTGTTTTCCTTTGAATCTTCAGTCACGCCTGAGGCTGACACAACAGCCACTGGCCAAACACTACAGTATGTTATTTCTCCTTTGTTAGATGATGCAGACAGCATAATTTCTGGGTCACTTGGAGGCCACATCCCACCTCTCCTCTCTCCCCTCCTCTCTTTTTCACAACCCCAGCAACCAAGAGCTGTAAACACCCAGCTGAGGCCTCCCAGCTAAGGGTGGGAGTGGGAAGATGACACTGCACAATCAAGCAGTTCCCTGTACCTGATAGCAAGATTCTCTTTAGGGATTTCATACAAGCCTAATGCAGCTGCAGGCACAGTCCTCTGCTTAATTATCAGAGGTTTCACACCCACTGCACACTAACAATGAAAGCTCTCCCCCTTCCTCTGTAACCCAAAGTCATGCAACTGCAGCAGAATGACTGAGAGCTCTGCAAGAACTGCATTTTCTGGTTGCTATTCCACATCAGATCTGCAGCTCAACCTTCCCTCTGCTCAGTCTGAAGTCTTCTTTTTAGCATCTGCCTAGCAACTTTAGCTCAGCCATGATTTACTAAGCGTAACTGTATTTCCGTATGGAGCACTGAAAGAATAATCCTTCCCCTTGCAAAGGGACATCATTATTGCCAAGCAGCCTGAAGACCTGTTAGGGTTTCCCATCCAATCATGGACGTGGTGCATGTGCCACTTAGCAGGCTTATGGTTTTACCTGCCATGTAGAAAACTTCTGTTCAAACACAGAACATCTCCTGTTCCCAATCAAATCTGATTCCCTGATCCAGTCTCTGTTCACTTGCAGCCAAATCTCAACCAGCTCCAACAAACTGAGTGACAGCCTGGAAGAATATCACTATCAGTTTTGTCCTCAATAGCTAAGGTTAGGCAAAGCCTAGTTCAACACAGTTTTGGCCCTTAACCAAGATCTTTAGCAATAAGATAACAAACGCCTGTCAAAAATGGACTAGGCAAAGCTAATGATGCCTTTGGCATGACAGTAGAAAAGTTCTCCTGCGTTCCCTTCCAGGACTTTTATACCTCAAAAGGCAGTACCACAGCTGAGACACTGACCCTTGTCATAACAGCGCTGATAGAACTCTGGAGAGCCTCAGCAAATCAGACTTCCATCTCTCTGCCTCAACAAAAGACCAGCCTTGAATAAGCAGTTGGAACACAGCTTCAGATCCTTGCTCTCCTTCCTATTTCCTGCACGCTCCTAAGTGAGCCACCACAACAGCAAGTTTAGAGCTTACGAACTTTGATACATGGAAAATAACTCTCAAGTGTCCTTGGTTCTACAGTGAGGGAGATGTAAGTTCCTAGCACAGATAAAAGAGTAGAATTTACAGCATAAAATTTTAAAGTCAGGCATTTCCTTCAGAAAGGTCAGGAAGGGAATGACTAATTCTAGGCTCCCATCGTATTCTTGAACTTCCATTTCCTCCTCATTGCAAGCAAAGTACCAAGCACCCTCTGCTTTCATCAAAGACTGCAAGGGAGCAATGGATGACACCTTGCATGGCTAGCCTGAATGCTTCTTGAAAGCCTGGGAGGTCTCTAATGAACCGCTCTCTTTTAGTAGTGCACTTATGACACACGATGCTGTCCCTAATCCCCAAGAATTTTTTCACATTTGATTTCTCCTCAGCTGGATTGCCAGCCGCTCACACAAACACCAGTTTGTTTCCTGGCCACATTTGCTTTGCATGCTGTAACTTTTGCCTTCTGACCAAGAAATATGTTATACGGTCTTATATATTTGTATATAATGAGCTTTATATATATATAAGCTTAATTGACACAACTACATCCACAAAAGCAGTTATACTAGTATAATTACACCAGTACTACAAAAACCTAACTTCATACATGGTTGAAGTTCAGAGTTGCACCAGGAGAACTTGTGTCAAAGAGAATTAGACTTCATAGCATTAGTCCTTTCTTGTAAAAGTGTTTACAATTTCTCCGTCTTTGACTATTCATGCTCTACATTCTTCTTAGGAAACATTCTTCATAGTATTCCTTTGTCACCCCATTTGCATTACATGTGCTTAATTATATTTATTTGCCTTGAAATATCTCCTCTGATTATGCACTGAAGAATAAGTTCAGCAGCCCTGGCTTCAGGATTTCTGCCCAATCTCTTGCTCAGATGACTGCATCAGAGGAAGGACCCTGCTGAGTGACAGCAATGAGAAAAAGAGATAAAAACATGCCTACTTATGAGAAAATAAAAAGACATTGTTACAAGTCTCTATGCTATTCTGTAATGGAAATATCCATTCCTAAGGAGCAGTGGCAAAGACAAAGGGATTCTATGTTGTATTTTTCTGTCTGTGAACTGACAATTCGGGGTGCTGGATATAAATTCATTCTTTGAGTTCTGAGGTTGTTCACAGCAGCCAATCAACACTTAATAGTTACACAGGATCATTTGTGCTTTCTCAGGCTCCTTTCATTTACAGTATTTCATCTTGATCTTTCCAAAAGGAATACAAATATGTTAAGCATTATGAAAAACACTAACCTTCCCAAGATGCTTCTGAAAACCAAAGCACCACACCTATGCAATGAAAGACACTAAATGGCACTGGTACTCTATGCCTCCTGCTACGTGGGTACAAAACACTCCTGGAGGCATTTTTACAGCGCTGCTCCAGAGAACAAGGCCAGAAACTTGGTGAAGGCCTACAAATGTTTGAGGGATCCAGCAGTGCAAACAAGAAGCAGCAGACTGTTACTGGCTTTTCATCTGTGATCTGGTTCAGACAATACTGGAATTTCCACGGATTCCCCAGAATGCTGGGTTAGGTCCTGCTTGTGTTGTCTGGTACGCAAACAGTGCTGTTGTCTGGCTTAGAAACACTGGGGAATTTGACACAATCAGTCTGGCTGCCCACCACGCACTTTTCTGTGCTAGCACTTCTCTCCAGAATGACTAGAAAACTTCAGGCTTAGCAGCCTACTCTGTTTCTAAATGCACAACCCATTCAGAAACAAACAAAAAAAGTAAAAATAAATTATTGGTAATTTACAACACGTATTTTATGAAGCATTCCCTACCACTTCATACCACTTCATATTATCAGTGAAGAGCTGTTTACGTTATGCAATGAATCCACATACAAAAGCCTGCTGCTGATAGACACTGGCCTTCCGTAGTTTCCCAAAGAACGTTCTCTTCAAATGTCTGAGTGTCAACACGGGCTGGGGCTTCTGTGCTGCAGGTTGTTCTTGGTTTTGTTTTTTGTTGTTTTTTTCTCTTTTTTTTTTTTTTTTGCATCTCCCAGTGAAAACGGAGGAGGGAAATGGCTGAGAAAACAACATGCTTTTTAAAAAAATGTCAGCTATAGGAAATTGCTTAACTGGAATGTGGCAACTTGCCATGTTCTCTGAAAGTGTCTTTTAAAACAGCAAACCAACTATGAAATTGCAGTTTGGGATTGTCAAAAAAAAAACAAAGTACACCAAGCCCCCACCTCTGCTCAAAATATTTTGGACCTGTACAACATCTCCTTATCTCAGAATTTAAGAAAAATGGCAGTGATCTGCCATGCATTAGAGATCAGAGATTTTCAGTTTGCTCATAAGTTTTACAGGATGCTTCCTAAGCACTACATCTAACACACTGAGGCACAGTCAAAGCAGGAAATACAAGAATGAAAACTCTTCTGCAGAAACACAAGCCACCAGCAGAAAGCTGATCACCCACAGCTCAGCTCTGCCAAAGGTTTCTGAAACAATTAAAAACTAACACGGACTGTATGAATTTTCGTTTTCTTTCCTCTAGGGCTGGCCATTAGTAAGTGGGAATCACACAGAGCATTTTTGTCTGGTCAGCTTTCTTTCCTTCTCAGTAAACAAACACATAAACCTATACAGTTTATCCTTCCAGTTCCCTCTTCTTCTGCAGGACCACATGTCCTCAGGTTACCCGTTCTGCCATCTCAGAACCAACATCACAGTTGCTGACTAACCTCTTTTCTCTTACAAGTGGGCAGACAACACAAAGGGACACTGAGCTCTTAGCCCAGGAAGCCTAAGACACACCTCCCTTCAGGCAAGTATCCCCAGAACAACCCTCATGCAATATGGCAAGTGCATCTCATAATTGTGCTACAGCACACTGAACACAGGAATTCCAGTTATGCCTGAGGTATCCTCAGTTCAAGAATGACCTCTCCTCAAAACGCTCCTGATTTCCTAGTGGAGAAGTATTCATTTACACTCCTAGTATGTTCACCTAACCCAGCTGTCTGCAGAATGCTTAAGATTTGTGAGATGTAATGCAGTTTAGAAAGAAGAAACTTACTTCTATGCATCTGCAAACAAGGGAGAACAGCATTTTGGATAGCCAATCACCCAAAAACATAGGAGACACCTTCCTGCGGTAGATTACAGACAGAAACTCCTCTCTAACACCCCAGGATCATCTGTCTTCTGAAGGAGTCTGTGTTGTATTGAAAATGAAGGACTACTTGAAGAAGTTTGAGTTTAATGTGAGGTGTGGGGAAATGCTATGAAATGGAAGAATGGTGTTGCAGAAAGACTTTATTTATTGCTTTTTCCCTGATTCTTTTAAGATTACTGAGGTGAGCTACGTGCAAAAACTGTTTGACTGTGCTGTAAGACTGTTCTTGAGTTACTGGGTTTCTGTGACTGTGTTGCATGAGGTTTTCTACTGGACTGGATTGCTTTGCTTCCTGCTCTCCCTGCTATTCTGCAGGAAAATGAGCAGGAGTGAAGCAACAGGAAGAGTAGGAGTTCCATCTACAGAGACAAAGCAGGATGTGACCTCTGTTCCCTAAATAGGGTAGAAATGGTTGGAACCCGATATCCAAGTTGGTGTCTTCCTGAAGCAAGGAAAGACTACATCAAGGACCAAAAGCAAAGCTGTTTATCATGGGTTAGAAACTGTATTTGATGACAGTGGGACAGTGTTTTGTAAGATAAACTTAATTAACATTAATAACTATAATGATGGATTCTTGCTAAAGAACACTTAAATACTGTAGTACTTGATGAAGCCTCAACTGCTAACCTTTGATCTTACCAAGTATTGGTGCTGCTCCTACCCGAGAGCATCCTGCAGCTTTGGTGCTCTGCTTTCATTGGGACAGGAAATCTGGAACCTGTGTGACCTGTTTGTCCAGCTGAGAGGCAGCCCTTCCCCACTCCGTGCTGCCCTACTAAACTTTGCCTTTGAATTTAACAGCCTCTCGTGACACTGGTTTCCATGAGCTGCCTGACCCCTTGCTTTCCAGAGCAGCATACAGATTACTACCTAGAACAAAGGAACAAGTGTGAATTATCATAAGGTAGCCTCATCTCCAAGAACAGATTCAGAGCCATACAAAGTCTTTTCAGTCTCAAATCTGAAACTCCTATATTAGCATGCAGATGCCTAGAGTTGAAGGAGGCTTTTTTGTCTAAGTATCCCAGCTTCCTTACTACTTCAGTGTTTCTGTGCTGGTTATGGTTACAATTGGCTTACTGTTGTCAAGGCTGTACAGAGGGCCAAGTCGGTACTCAATGCTAGAAGTGAATGCTCTGTGAATATCTAAGTTCAGCTTCTTATCTCCAGTCCAGGAGACCAGCTTCTATATATGCCAGCCTTCAAAGCCAGAACCCTGTCTATTAAGGACTTCTGGTAGTATCCCAAATTTAAAAAAGAAAACAAAAGATTGGTTAAGATGACTAGCTGGGTTTGTGGTAGCTAGGATGACTGAACTGCAGAGTAGCTACACCCACATACCAGAGCAGGGCTGTCACAGCAGGTGTAATTGCTCTGCTGTTAAAGTCAGAAATAGCCAGATAGGCCTGGGCCATCGAGTTCTGCCCCCCGGCCCAGCAAAGTAATTCTGCATATGTTTTATTCACATATGCCCTAATTCAGGAGTTTGAACATATAACTGAGGCAAAGGTAAGAACTGTACAATACATCTCTGGAGACTAAGAAGGCAAACTTCCACTGCTATTTTAGAGCCTAGTGGTCCTTCTATCTCCTTTCTACTGGAAGGGCCCAGCTTAGTGTACAGCAGATGACTGCTGAACTACCTCCTCACAGTGCCTCAACTCTAGCTTGCTTCTCCTTTTAGCTGAAACACTTTTTTATGAAGCTAAGTAAAAGTGACCGAGAGTTTGTTTATGCTCTCAAAGGGTATATGTTTTGTGCTGGAAACAAGTGCCTCTAACCAGACTGACTCCATACTACAATAATAACTGGAAATGAACTCTGGACCATCGGCTCCCAGCCGATCTGGGTTAGATCATGTTGCATAAATAATAGTCAACTCTGGGGGTGGGGAAAGGAGAAACTGCTGCACTTTCAGTAACATGGAGCAGCCTCCTTTCTGCTGCAAAGGCAAATACTCGTAGCAGCTGCACAAAGCCTCAGATCAGCGATGATATATATGGAACCAACAAACACAGCACTGGGAGGAGAGAGGATAAAGCTTTAGGGTTACACAGCAGCTGAAAGGAAGGACCAGGCTATAAAACAAGGTACCTTACAGTTTCACTTGAGTTTGAACATTGAGACTAGCAGATAGTCTGTCACAAGTTTGCTTCATATACCAGACCCAGATAAGCAGTGCTAAGGCTGCATCAGTGCTAAGGCTGCATTTGTCTCGTAACCATGCCATCAATAGTCGTTCCCACGTGAGAATTACAGTGCAATGTGTACAGTGCAAGTGAAGTGAAGTTCCTTCTTCTCCTATTTCCACCTTCATCCTGCCTCCCAAATACTAAGGAACACCAGGACTACCAAGCACTTTCTCTGAAAGTCTGCCCTACCTACTTGTTGGAAGAGGTTAGAAAAACTGCAGAGAAGAAATGCTCTCATTAATAGGTGGACTGCCTGCAGTTCCTTTTAGCTTAGACTATGTTGGATTTGGCCATTCTAGGGAATGAAGAAGTAAATTAATAGTCCTTGTTGTGTGGTCTTGCAATCTTGGTAACTGTTCTTTGTCCTTTTGTGGTGGATCTGGAGAAGTTGCAACTTTTGATCTCAAAGCATCCGCCTTCTGAGCACAGCACACTTTCAGTACAGATGATTAAAGGTTTCCGTAGGTTGGAAACCAGCAATGGCAGAAGAACTGGAGAGGGGATTCCAACAATGCCTACATTCTCTTTTAAGCCTAGTTTCAAATATTATGCAAGTTAACTATATCAAATTTTGCACTTGCTTGTTCTATACTTGTGTGTAGGCAGGCTGGTATCCTCTCTTGCTGGGGCTTTCTCACAAAGCTGATCTCAAAACAGTCTGAAACAGTCTCTGATCACAACAGAGAATTGATACATTTGTGCAGGATTACAGTAAGCTGGAGCTTAGTACATGTTGACCTACTGATGTTATAGGCTATCCATAAGCTATTCAGCTGAGCTAGGAAATTTGGCACGATGAGTCAGAGCAATGCATGTAACACTGTTATTCGTGTCGTTAACAACAGAACATGCATTTTTTGAGCTCTGAGTTAACAAGTCCACCTGATCATCCACCTTCTATTTGCTCATATGGGGCTTGGATAGGACTTGATATCATGAGTTTGTACTCACCTTTAACAATTCCTGGTACTGGCTTCCATCAATAAGGCAGGGAAATAATCCTTCTGTCTTCTACAAATACCACACTTTGCTTTCCTATTTGAGTAATGTTTCCTACTACCTTGCTTGTCAAAAAGACACTTAGTTTACATCAGACCAAGTCTGAAGACAGTACAAACAGACAGCACTGCTGTTAAAATAGCAGGATCTTCAAGTGGGGGTCAAGGCCACACTGTTTAATGTATTCAGCCTTGAAAGGCACTTATAAAAGAACTGAGTCAGCAGAGAGTAGAGCTAAATTCAGCTCTTAACTCTTGTTTTAACGTGCTTCAACTCCACTGTTTTCAGCACAGCCATATTCAGTGTGTATTACTGCATATGAAACACGGGCTCACATACCCTGACATTCATTTAATGCCAACGGAATAACCCCGAAGAACACAAGTGGGGTCCTAAGTTAAAGCCAGCTGTGCTCTTTGCTACAGGTAGGTCACTTATGTGAAAGCTTTAGCAGACAAGTGTTTTATCAAGTGATATGGCTGTAAATAATTTACCAGCAACTCCATAACACTCGATTAAAACCTTCTGAAAGATCTAACTGAATTGTATCTGAAAGAACAGATAATGGTATGACAACTGTTTAAAGGGCAGATGGCAAGTGGAAGCTCATCAGAACATGAGAAAACAATTTAGAAAAAAGGTACCTCTATCTGCATTGAGTTGTGATGATCTCTACTTGTCTGATGTTGGCTTTTATGGAAGTCATTTCTTCTTTCTGCCTTTGGGCATCTGAAGTAGCAGCAAGAGTACTGGCTGTTCTCATGAATGGCACTTGGGCATTTGTGGACTAAGTACCTGATAGCTTAGGCAACCAGGTTAAAAGCGTTCGCCGCATCATTTAGTGATGAGCAGCAGATGGGATATATACTACTGTACAAATAGGTCAAACTTGGACAAGTCATGCAGCAGCAGGCACACTATGGAGTCTCAAAAGAGAGGAATGCCCTGCCCTCAAAGTCACACTTATTTTTGGCTGGGGTAGATTGATATAGGTTGCCAAGTTGGGTCTCAGGCTCTGGGCACAGGAGATTTGAGCTGATTCTTTTGAGTAGCAAAACAAAGTTATGGTAAACACCGGAATTGGGCTGAGTGCAGAAAGCTGAGTGGAAACTGCTCCAATAGAAAATTCAAGACTTTTTAAAAAGTTACCAATGCATGCACCCAGAAGAATAACTGTTGCTTGTACTATAGGATACAGTAACCAAAATAAATCATCTCTTGGTCATACAGGTTCATACCCGCTCTCAGCCACAAATGCATGTGTACAGCACATTTGTCAGCATCTGAAAGCAGGTTTGAGACTGTATTGCCAATATTGCCAACTACCTTCCCAAACCCCAGTGAAGATTAAAAAAAACAAAACAAAACCACCAACTGGTCACTGATCAACCTGCCTCTTTCTACCCACATTTCACTTGGCCTCAGATTTTAAGCTGTGAAGTCTCCTCGCTGTTTCATAACTTCAGAGAAAAAGGACTGTCCTGGTATCAGGACCTCAAGGAAAAAGCCTCAGCATCTTTTTTCCCCAAATAAACAAGCCATTCTCACTAGTAAATTTCAAAATCCCTCATCCATTAGAATGGCTCTCCAGTTTTCCCCATGTCCTCGGCCTCAAAATTTGAGGCCAGATAAATCTTGGAGCCACAGCAAACTTCATTAAGCAGCTGGAGTCAGGCTCAGCATTTAGAAGAACTCCAAAGAATTCTAGCAATGCAGCGACTTGCAGTGCTTGCTGATACTGTTCCCACAGCACAGGCCCTTTGACAGGAAGCACTGTGCTGCTAACTCACCCTGAAAAATACAGTTTGAATGTGGAGATTATTCTTTGCAATATAAAGGGGCCATGCCTTGTATGTTAGAGACCTCACACCAGGCTCTTCTCATGATGACAGGATGACAAAAAAGGCTGATCCAGCCTCTTTATTGCGCACGGGATTTGCGATGAGTACAGAGGCAGGGATCAGACTATGCATTTCATTGTGTGCTTCCCCCCCACACACCTTGGTTTTACAGCTGCAGGCTCCAGCAAAACAGAACTGTGCAGAACTGCTGAGTCAGGATCTCCCGTGGGGTCTCTGAGGTCTGCAGTGCTGAAGCCAGGTGACAAAGCTCTGTAACAAGGCAGAAAGTGAAGCATCTGGAAACACATATTAATCACATCGTGGACACTTCCAGTCTATCAGAATAGGGTCTGTCTACCTTTGCCCCTACTTGCAGGGCAAGCCAGCATTCTTGTCGTGCCTTATGCAGTTGTTAAAGTAAGTGAAGTGAGGGGCTGCAAAAAACTGGCCTCTGAAGGTGGACAGGTAGCGGGCATTTTCTTCTCCCCCTAGAGATCTTTACATCAGCGGTGTGCTAACCCTGAACTATTTGTGCAAGAGCAGCTGCAGCAGTGGCTGATCAGCGCGTTTCAGAGCTCTTACTGCATGATTCCTGCAGGACTGGAATTGCCATCACAAAGACACCTGGGCTGCTGCTTCCTCTCCTGAAGTCTTCTTGCCCTGCTCCAAATAGCTCTTAGTTGCTACACTGCATCACAAAGTCATCTGTCTCATCAACAATCAGAGTAATTTCTGTACACTGCTTTAGGAAACGAATGCACCTTCTGGTTGCCAGGTCTGCATTTTCCTCCCAGTGTTGCCACAAAAAACTGAATGCTTTGAAGCCAGATGTTAAGTCTCCCTCACCTCACCCTTCTCAGCGTGTTTGTAAGAATACCATGGAGATCTGCTAGTAGAATGTTACGGGCAGGCTGGGGAACTTGCTCCTTCACTAAGAAGCAGGGCACGGCAGTTTGATACAGAGCACAAGAAGCTGTAAGGAGCTGAAAGAGCGGCGCTGCATCACCACTGCATTGCTCTTGCCCCAGTAGCTCATTTGTTGGCAAAGGAATGAAGGATAGATGCTACTACCTTCAACTTGAAATCTTACATTGTGAGGAAACCACAGCTTCAAAGCTCTTAGCTTCGGATCACAAACTAGTCACTATTGGCAAATAGGGCAATCTGATTGACACAGTAGAAAAAGAAAAAGGGGAAAGAACACATCATTGGAACTGTTGCATGTCTTGGCAGCAGGATAATGCTGCAGATTAAGTTTCCATAAGAATGAAAACCTAAATACTACTACCAACCTAGCAGAAGTATTAAGCCCAGTTAGCTGTGCCTTCGGTTGCAGACTGGCAGCTGGTACCAGAAAAGGCCTGTTTGGTTAGATGCAAGCAGATAACTATTGCTACAGACCAGCATTAAACATCACTACAAAAAAATCTTCTTCTTTCTCCCTCCAAGCCTCAGCTCTGTAGACTCCCTCCAGGTCACTGTCCATGACTGCAGATGGTCCAGGAGTTCAGGTTGCAATGGCAGGTGGCCTGCAGAAGCTCTGCCTCATTATACCCATACAAAATGCCAGCGACACAACAGTGGCTAAGTCAGGCCTGCAGCACTCAGCCAGTTTTAGCACACATAATATCCTTATTTAATGCAAACACGGCTGGCAAGCCCTTTGACATCCACTCTGGGGTTTCTTCCAGCTTTGTTGTGTAAGGAAACGCAAAGTCTGTGGTGTTTGTGCTCACCTTGGTTTGTCTCACTGTCAGCTGTTTCCTTAAAACAAGGGAAAACAGACAAGAATTTAGCTTCCAGAATTCACTAAGATTAGGAAAATAAATACGGCATCTGACCTGCACCTGCACGAAGGGAGTCTAATGCTACCAACCGGAGCTGGCCTGAGGCGCTCACAACTGTCTCCATCGAAACTGTGCAGTTACAGGTCTTTGTATGAAGCGTTTTAGTTTGCGGAAAGTTTCAGTTTTGATCAGTGAAACAAATGGCCCATAAAGCTGACGAAGTTTTTAAAAGGAGATAGCTGAAAGTCAGAAGTCCTCTGTGGAAAGTTCAGTCAGAAACAGTTTCTCGTTTCCCTGAAACTCTAAGCAACAAAAACTTACGAACTTCTGCTTCTTTTGGTGGAGCTGCAACTATCCCCTAACGCAGAGTTTAACCCTCTGGCCTCCTAACAAGGTAAAAAGAAGAAAAAACAACGCTGTTCTGGAAGATGAAAGCTGTTGACAGAAAATTCTCAGTGCTTTAAGGGTGGATAAATTATTGAGCACTGTAGGTCAGCGTAGGGGATACAGTCACACATCTTACACATCTTTCAGTAATTACTTACTGACCAATCCATTTGCATCCCCTACCTAATAACTTGCAGTCATTGCACCTTAATGAAGTTCTCAATCTGGAAATAAATACTTACTATTTATTCTTTCTAGTTTAGTCAGCATAACTAATAGCTCAAAATACAGCCTCACACTGGAGTCTGCGAGACTCTACAATAGCCTACACACACAGCAGCAGTGAGAAGCCCGAGACTTCCTTTCTAAATTTAGGTTGCTTCAAAGAGAAGTGAAAGTTCTTTAAAAAATTGACAAACCCATGTTTTAGAAGCAAATAACAAGAGTAGGACTGGGCAGGAAACTGCTTGTCCAACCTTTAAAACTTGCTTGAAAAAGGCTTCCAAGCATTTTCAGGGACTCAGACCACAGAGCAGCAAACTGACCCGTCCACCTCCTGGCTGCACTCTGAAAGCTGTGCTCCATTAGTTCTTCTGGCAATGTCACACACCCAACTGAGAGCCTGGATCTGCTGCATCCCAGCAAGGTTCCTCAGTGCCGTGCTAATTGCTGCTCTAAAGCAGATCTCACAAATTTCTGCTATTGGAGCTATTCCACTTGGGATAACTAAGAATCACAGAACAATCATCAGATCACAGGCACTCTCTGGCCCCTTATCAAGGCATGATTCCTTATTCTACTGATTAAGAGTCCATGAAATGCACACAATGCAAATTAGACTTCCTCTCTACACAGAAAAGGAATGACAGACACCTGACCTCTGCTCACAAAACATTTCAAAGCAATGAGCAGCGTTCACCTGTTTTATTCTTGGAGACTTGTTGCAAGTGGACAGAGAATGCCACGGATCTGCATTTGGATTCAGCCCTCAGCCTTCAACTCTATCATTTCAACAGCTTCCCCAAGCATAAGAAGAAGAAGCACATGAAACTCCTTATTTTCTCCTTTTAGGAAAATCACTGCTGAGAAGGCAGGAAGCTGTTTCTTTTTTCCTCTCATTCATTAGAAGTGTATTTGACTCAGACATCTAACTACATATTCTACACTATACTCTTGCTGCAATCCCTTCCCACATCACTTCTGACTGATCAAAAGCATTAGTAAGTCAAACTAAAAAATTCTCAGCCCATACGTAGGAGCGGGCATTTCTAATGCAAAGCCATTGTATTTACCTGCCATCATGGCTTCAGTTTGTAGGAAGCAAGTGTTTCTCATGTCTCTCATGAGGTCACTGCTGGGCTAGGATAACCCTCTGGGGTCATCTGAAAATGGCACAGCAGCCCTGCTCAGGAGTTGCCTCTTGAAAGGGCAGTCCATCTTTTGGGACAGGTGTGCTTCCAGAGTCAAAGATCCTGTTTCCTCGCTTACCAGCTGTGGCAACTAAGCCATTGCTTTGCTGTAGCTGCTAGTCGTGTGGGATTACTCCGTGGGAATGAGAAATGGGCTAGGAGGGAAGTCTCTAAGATATGCCTGAGTCAGTATCTCTGGGTGGTGTCATCTATACATCACTCTGTGCTGCGCCCTTCACCACAGCAGTAATCTAGCCAATACATTCTCCAATCCCCAAAACAGTGACAGATAGCCAAGAATGATTTCATGATAATTTATTTTTTGGAAAGAGAAAGCTCCCATATTGGCTGAAAAAAAGGATGGGAAATGTTAGCCTTAAAGAAAGTAAGTTTTAATCCACCAGCATCTCAAAGATCACGTGGTCTATGGTGTCAATATATTTTTAAGTGTAACTATTCCCTAAATAATTCTGCGTGTGGCAAGAATTTTGTTAATTGTTCCTACTAATGAACACCAGGTGATACATTTATGTACCGCCATGCTGACTCATATCTGTCAATCTGTCACCCGTATGCAGCCTTAACACTCAGTGGGGTTTTTGTTGTGCAAAATGCAGTTACCTGCTGCTGGCTGAACTCGAGTAGCACATCAAGCTCTGTTCAAGTGCTATCTATGCAAAACTGGTTACAGCCACAGGTTTAGCTAGATATAACTGGAGTTCAGGCTGGGCTACTTGCCTGATTGCATCAATTCTGAACATGCAATACACATCAGAATTTGTATGTGGAGAGCGAGGCTTGTCAAGCACGACAGCCTGTGGGTTCCTGTTAGTGTGTGCAGGCACGTACATACAGAGGTCTTAACTCCAGGCACTGGTGAACTTCACTGAGCTCAGCTGCTGTAAGGACCTCCAAGCTGGCTCCAAGCAGAAATAATTCTGCCATAACACAATCCAGCAGCAACAGAATTTTGGAGACAAAAGCACTATTAAGACTTACTGTGATACTCTCCTTGCTTCCCATTTAGCGCTTCATAGAGTCCAGTCAAGGAGATCAGTACACACAGCTTAAAAAGTGAAGAGAAAGCCATTTTGCATTTCATCGTGATGGCAGCCTACACATCAGAGCTTATCCCAGGTATGTTAAAACACAGCTGATGACTTCGTATGTAAACATTTATATAAAATTAATTGTGGGACATAAGCTAGCTTGTTACAATGTACAAATTCCGATCATATGCAGAGACATGCTGTTAGAAAGAACAGGTGATGTCTACAGATTTCGTAATAACACATGGTTCTCTGTCCTTCCAAGTCAAAGAGATTGTCTGTTGAAACCTATTTTATACACATAGATGCACAAGTGTAGGAAGAAAAGAAAACTTTCTGCTCGCCTCTGAGAACAAACAAATGCATTGCATATATGCAAAAAGTAAGATGAAGTAAGGGAAGAACATCTCTTACATAAGACCTGTTGGAAAAGGAAGTCTTTTCAGCTGAGCAGGGCTTATAAACATGTGGCTACAGGTTGCAGTCTGGCCTGAAAAGTTCACTGCTCCCACTACTTAAAATTTAGAAACACACAATCTTTCTTTTCTTACACATACCACATAACCAACTTCCAGTCTGCAAGTTCAGACAATTACAGTTCTTCACCCTCCATTCCTCCCTCCATTTTCAGTGCATTTGTTTCTGCGTAGAGATTGGTTGTTAAGAGATAAGCCTTTTCTTGTCAAATTACCAAGTGAATGAAGATAATGATAAAGCAAGTTCAAACATATTTTATCTACAGGTATCATCCAGCCAAACTGAAAGACTGATATGAGGTGTTATAGACTTATTCGTGACACAGCACAGCTCCAATCAGGCTTTGTAACCTGGCATTACGGTTTCTGGGGATTCTGAACAAAAGACATTTCTGAGAAAGAGGTCAAAGTGATCTCTGCACACCGGGCCAAGGATGTCTCCATCAGAGACATAGGTCAGCCAAAGAGCATAAAGCAGTTTTCTTAAAACAGGCAGATCTCAGCAATGCATGCTGTTGCTCCACCCGACACTCCCACCATAAGCAGTTTGCTTCCTTCCCAGAAGCACCCTAGTTAGCTCTTCTGATGTAAGAATCGAGGTAGAAAGAAAATGTATCTCCAATCTAAATATACTCTAGGTCTCAGTTCAGCCTAGTTCTGCCTCATCTTTGTTGCAGTTAGTGTTGAGGATTTGTCCTGTTAGCAGCTTCCTAGTCAGACAGACCCAGAAAGATAGCACTGTTACAAAAAAACCCCACAAAAATAAACAAGCTGAAGTAATACACCTCTAACTTTGCAAAACCCGATTTACAGAGTTAAAAACTGTGACAGTTGGTTTTCTGCAAAGATATCTGGGGGCAACACTGGGTGCTTACCCCGTGGCAAGAAATTGTTTGCTCTCATTATTTTCCACTTCAGTTTTGTAGTCTACTTGAGAAATGAGTAAACCTGCGAGGACAGAACTGAAAGAAAGCCATACACCAAAGCATGGGGTAAAAACACTCAAGCACTTACTCAGTAAAACATATAAAAATTAAGAAAATACAAGACCTCACGGTATCAGAGAACCTACTGTGCTAGTAACTAAGGCAGCACAATCTACTTTGTACTACAGGGAAAATCCCTGCCCTTCTAAGAAACAGCCTTCACACATGTGAAACGGGCTCAGCTCATGGAACATATCTAAGCACATTACTTTTAAGTAATTCCCACAGTCCTTTCTTTCCCCCTTCTTCTTTCTATATTACAGAACGTTCTGCCTACAGTCTTTAGACTGATGAGTGCTTGTTTTATCCTGCTGGGGTTCCAGTTTGACATCCTTATCTACCATGTGCTTCAGTTTGAGACCTGGTGCACAAAGAGGAATGAAGGAGGACTTGATGCATTTCAGTAAATTGGGAGGGACATAAAAATGCACACAACCTAACCTTTAGTTATATTGATGTTCTTAACTTTGAAGTACACACACATCATGAATCATGTGATGTACATGATAGGCTGCGAAGACTCAGAGGAAAAAGGATAAAGATAGTAGATCTTGGGTAAAAAGTAACATACATTTAGATTTGTTTTTCACAGGTGCTTTAGGCTAATTCCATTCATAGTGCTACTGCTTTCAGAACTTTACTCCAGGGCTGTGCCAACCTGGGAACCAGAGGTGGCAGTGAGCACGCACTGCTGTCTGACCTGCGCGACACAGGGTTTGAGACAGCCGTGTTCACCCAGCAGCATTCACTGCTACACCTGTTTGGTCAGAACATCTGTTGTTTACAGATACAGAGTATCTGTATCTGATATCCCTTCACCTGTCACATTCGCGCTTCTGATACCAAAACTAGACATTATGAAAGTTGTCAACATACAAGAACTATGTACTGACTATATTAGAGAAGCTTCCTCTGCTTTTTGTTCTTTATCAATTTCCCTTTTTGTTTTTAATCAAAACTGATTTTTGACGTAGTACATTGGACTGGCTTCAAAAGACACACACAGCCTGCTATTTGGCTGCAGGAGCCACTCAACTTCTAGAGTTAAGTCTCCTCCCCTCCCGAAGTAGTACTTCCTGCTTCCATTTGTTCCTTGCATCTATCTCATGGTTTTATCACATCCCTGTGGCTTTGCTGTACAGTTTACCAGTTACACAGCTAAGTTCTCATAATTCTTTTTCCACAAAGACATCTCTGCACATGAACATGAGACATTCAGGATCAAACCAAAGCACCAACGAGGTCTGCAGGCCCAGCAGCCGCACCACCAGTAGCCACTATGCAGGATCCACCAAGCCATTCAGTGGCTCCTGGCGATCTCTGAATTTGCAGCTTCTCATTGCGCTGCTACTGACTGGCAAGGAGCTGCTCACAGGCTGCACTGTGACCACACGCTGCAGTCAGGCCACTGCGAACGCTGGCTGTGTGCAGCACTGGAGCACCTTCCCGAACTGACTTGATCGGATAGGCAAACGCGTATGAACACATACACACGCATTTCTGACACGTCCATGTGGCACAGTGACAACCGGCACAATGACAAAGGCCACCTGTTACTGGGGCAGCCCTGCAGCCCTCCAGGAGTCCCCATGGTGCACCACGAGAAGTCACAGCACGAAAACAAACGCAGACCCTCAATTCCTACAGCCCGGTTCTGCGCTCAGCAGCGGCAGACAAACCCACTTCAGACTGCACAGAGTCACTGAGTGACAGATTCAGCCCCTGCTTGGCATCACGTCTTCAGGCACAGGCAACTGAAGAGAGCAAAGGGCAGAGAGTCCGTACCCGTTCCTGTAGCTTCATGGGCTGGCAGGGATTCAGCACTCGGTTGAATTCCCAGAGAAATCACATTCTGGGGAGCACAGCAGAGATTCTTCTGCTGAGGGACAAATTTTATGATCACCAGCAAATGTGGCACCCATTGGTTTAAGCAGATAATTGCTTAAGGAATGCAGACACACACTCAATAACTATCACTAGCAATAATTTCTGTTGCTTTCAGAACCATCTGAAGATGATAGCAGGCCTTTAGGCTCTGTGATTAAAGGCTTCCTTTCAGAATGGGTCCACCAGCAAAATACTGATGATCGTTTTCCAAACTGATGGTGATTTACATTGTTTGAGCACTGAAAAGACAGCAGGGTTGCCAAAAGCCTACAGAAGTACTGTGTTATGAAGAATAGTCTTTTGAAGGCTATTTGGAGGTGGCAGGAAGAAAAAGAACTACCGACTTTTTTTTCTTTTTCTTTTTCTTTTTTTTTTTTTTTGAGGAAAGAAAGGCTGAGGAAGAGAGAAACAATAGATTTCTAAGAGGCTATGCTGAGAGTTACCATCCTTTGTTTTCCCTAGCTTCATTTATGTGAGGGATTTTCCAGCATGTCTGTTTGTTACAGGTTCACTATTACAAGGCTTTTCCTTCTCTGAGCCTGATGCTCCAGCTCTGCAGCCCCGGTATTGGGCTGGGGAAAAGGAGCACTGGCCTCCACTCCTGACCGAGCAGGAGATAGGTGGGAACTGTGCACTGTGCTGAGAGCAGCCTTACCTGCACACAAGGCAAAGGGAAGCACCGCTCAGTATTTAAGGTCAAACAAACGGAACAACTCCGAATTCCTTTCTAAACACTCATGCATACAGTCAGGTGGCGTTTGAAAGCATCAAAAAAAAGCATCACGTTCTCCACATAAAGGATTTTGTGCAACGCCTCTGAACAGAGGAGCATCTCTCCGCAATGCCGCCGTCAGCCACAGCGGCGGAGCGGAAAGGAGGAGCGGATTAGATCGGTGAAACCCAGCCGGGGATTGAGAGACGGGCCTGGAAGGACAGCGCGGGAGCCACCAGAAACAAACAGCAGGGAGCCGCGGGAACGTCCGCGCGTGCGGCAGCCCGGGACGAGGCGCGGCTCTGCCAGGCGCTGTCACGGCACCTCCGGTCCCCGCCTCGCCCCGCACCTGCGGCCCCGGGCGCGCAGCCCGCCGCAGGCCGGCAGCCGGGCGGCAGCAGCGCGGAGGGGCGGGGTCGCACGGCGGCGGCC
>JAPSGF010000022.1:8707596-8756579 GCA_035772895.1 Perdix hodgsoniae | reverse complement strand
CGGCCCTGCGCGCCTCGCCTCGCCGCGGGCGCCGGCGCCGCGCTCTGCCGGCGGGATGCCGCGATGCCGGCGGCAGGACGGCGAGGCCCGCAGCCCGCGCGGGGACGCGGCCGACCCCCGTTCCCGCTTCCCTTCCGCGTCCCCCCGCCCCGCTCTGCGCCCGGGGAGAGAGGAAGGGGTTCTGCTACCCGCCCCCCCCGCCGCGAAGGAGCGCTGTCGGCAGGGCCCGGCGGCGGCGCCGTACCTCCAGGGTGCGGATCTCCTGCTGGGTCAGGTCGTTGGACGCGGCGCACTTGGTGCGCAGCCCGCGCAGGTTGGACAGCGAGATGTCGATGAGGTCCTGGAGCAGCCCGCACTGCTGCAGGCTGCTCCGCACGGCCGGCCCCGCCGCCCCGCCGCCCCGCTCCTTCCTCTCCAGCATGCCGGCGGCTCGCAGGGCAGCCGCTCTGTCCATGCCTCGGCATCAGAGAGGCCGGGGAGGAGAGGCGGCGGCGGCGGCGGGGGGAGCGGCGGGCAGGGAAGGAAGGAGGGAGGGAGGGAGGGCGGGAGGCGGCGCGCTCCGCCCCGCCTCGCCTCTCGTCCTCTCCGGGCGGCTACCGCGTGTCAGCCCGCAGCGCGCCGTGCCGGCACCGCTCGTCCCGCGCGGACGGCGGCCACCCCGCGAGGGGGCGCGGGCGGCCGCCCCGCCTCGGCATCCCCGCCTTGGCAGCGCCCGGCTCGGCGGCCCCGTCCCCGCCCCAGCCGTCCCCGCCTCGGCCTCTTGCCGCGCTCAGCCCGCCTTGCGGTCCCTCGGGCCCCCGCAGGTACGTCGGGGCTCGGGCGTCGCCCAGAGGAGCCCGGCACGCTGAGAGGCGGGGAGAGCGGTGACGCCGTCCCGGCACGGTGCGCCCCGCGGGATGCGACGGCTGCGGCCGAGGGGCGCGTGGTCCCGCTGCGGAGCGGGTCCGGCCGACGTCCGCGCGTCTGCAGATGCCGAATGCCACAAGAACCAACACAGGGCTTAAAGACGGCGTGCAAACTGTGCTGGGTGCTTCCAGCACCGTCCCACATAAGCCCCCTGCTGATTCCGGGCGGGTCGGCCGTGGCCGTGGCCAAGCTGGAGGCGCTGGAGGCACTGGAGCTCTGCTCCTCTGGCTCAGCGATCCTGCCGCGGTTCTGTGCTGGTGCACGGATACAAACCGCGTGCTGGCCTTAAGAAGTCCGTTGCCAAGGCCGTGGGGTGTTTTCCTAAAATAGGGTTTCCCAGATGTTCTGCAAATCCATCAGGTGTGTGTTCTTTGACATAGGTGTCTGCATAGTAAGGGCCTGGCAGGTCAGGTGGGTGTTACGGAAAACAACTTATAAATACAAACACTTAACTGTGATACGGACTTATTCATATCATGAATAAGAGAAAGTGGCCTTGTGAAACCACCGTGGGCTCATCTTTCACAGTGGAAATTCTAGAAAAGAAAAGTGGCACAGGCACAGGTAGCTGCACAGCGAGTGCATTGGCTGCAAGTGCTGTGTGTTGGGCTCACCCAGAGCTGTGTGCATTGCTGTAGTGTGGGACACATCCCTGCAGAGCCGACCCGCCCAGCTGCCTGTGCAGTGAGGACAGTTCGTCTGCCGTGACGGATGCAGAAGGACAATGTGGTTGTGCTCTGCTGGCAGGAGATAGCCTCTTTCAATGGATCAGACTGACAACGGGTTTAAAAAGCCAGAATGATGTCTGAGCCACGTGTGGCAATACAGAAGAAAGTTTTATGCAAAGTAAAACAAGGGGGGAGGATCTGTGGATGTGGGACATGAGGCAGTGGAGCAGGGCAAATCAGTTGACACAGCTGTTTTTCTCCTGATTAGATGAATACTGGTCTATGTGTTAGTTTGGCTGTATTTGCATCAAGTAGTGTGATGTACTCTGTTTGGTGACTATCCTTAAGAAGGTGGGTCAGGCCGAGTATTTGATTTCATTATTCTTCATGTGCTGCAAGTTTCATCCACACAAAGGGCTTTGCTGCATTAGGGTTTAGTTTGCCATGTGATGTGTCCTATGGTTTTGAAAAGTCACTTACTTTATCACCTCCATTATTCCAACCTAATGAAAAGTCTTTACACCCCCCCCTCTTAGAAGCACTGAAAGTTTAGCACTGGAAACTGTAGTCTGTAGAAGTGTGACAGACTGTAGTCTTGAATTACAAGTGTCTGGATCTTAGCAATGTTATTAACAGGGGTATTATTATCATAAACATTCTTTGTATAGTTGCCTGAGAACATCCATGTGCCAGGTTTATTGCATAAGAAGGCAAACCAGGAAAATTATGGGCTATGCATGACAAGATATTTGGCATTCTCTCTGAATGTTTATGCACTGTGCTGTGAGTGCTGGGCTCCTTAACTGGCTACAGTAAGTGGGCAGCATTCCAGTTCCAGTGTACAAGACTGCCCTCCAGGCCTGCATGGAAAAATGTGCTGACTAAACAGTCCTTGCCATGAATTCCTGTCCCTGCTCAGCACTGCTTAGTGGCTTGCATGTTCATGAGGCTGTCACCTTTGCAGAAATGGAGAATGTCTGAGTGCTCTTCTGTGGAAGAAGGTCAGACAAGTGTGCTGCTTTATTCCAGGCTAGCTGCTTTGACTCCCATAGCAAGGCAGGAAAAGCAGACCTAGAGATGCTCACAACAATCCGTGGGAACCACTGTCTTATGCTGAGGTGAACCCCAAAGCTGCTTTGGCAGAGGAACACAAACTGGGGTGTCCTGCTGAGCTGCAGCCTGCATCATACAGGGTGAGCGCTGAGCAGATGTGATGCTGAGATACCTGAGAGACCAGGAGCAGATTTTGTGAGCACAGAGGTGGGGAGGTAGTGTGATGTTTGAGATTTCATGGTCAAGCAGGATTTCACAATAAGTGTGTCCCTTATTCCAGTTCCACAAAACCATCTATGTCAGAGCACCATTTTATACTGTTCTCATACATGTTCACATATATGTTTTAAGGCCTTCATGTAATTCCTTAAACACACTGTGTTTCTAGGAAGACAATAAAAAGAGTATGCATGGGAGAACACAGCTCACAGTTGGGACTATAAAGGTGATGGGAAGCATACAGTAGCCTTTATTACATATCAAAAAACAGTAGTTTTGAAAATGAGAGTGTGGAATGCCTGAACTGGATAAGAGAGAACTGCTAAAAGCTTGGTTCAGCCACTGAGCTACGAACTGAAAGGATTTGTCTTCCTCTCCACCACCCTTATCTCTTGCCAACACACAATAAGTTCTGTGGGACAAGGATTTTCCCTTACTAACTGCCACAGTAAAGTCCAAATGTTGCTAGCAAGTCCTGTCCTGTAGGCCTTCCTAAGTGTCTTCAGCTCAGTAACATAACTTCACTGGAGAAAAGCAGAGAATTGCTTCTTTTTTTTTTTCTCCCAAAGAAAGAAAAGCACTGATGTATTTCACACAGTGCTTTTATCAAGCCTTCTATTACCTCTTTAGGTAGCTTGTCCCCATTACAATCTGCTATCACAACACTGAATTTAGATGATGAGACTGAATTACTCAATTTGATGTGTTTAACACAGATAATAGAAATCTGTTTTAAGAAAATTCAGTGTTAGGATTTGAAGAGCTGAAATGTTAGGTGATCCAAATGAAAGAGGCCTTTATTACTGATGATTTTCCCCTCAGAGACTTCCTCCTACAGAGACAGTATGAGTATTCCTTTCTCTTTGCAGCACAGTGCAATAATACACAGTAGTTCCTGCATGCTTGTCTGCTATGAAGTTAAGAAACTTCAGTCCTATTTTTAGGCATGCTGTTAGCCAGTCTTTTCAGAATATGCAGAAAAAGTGACGATGGTGAGGTAAGGTTCATGGGATAAATTCTAATCATTTTCCTCAGTAAAAACATCTCCATTGCCAACAGCAGAACCAAACCAATGCGTATGAATTTGAGATTTGCCTCTGCGCCTTCAAGAAAATGCTTAGTATAAGTTTACTTCTCCCACAGATTTTTTGCTGCTCAGCTGCCTGTTTGGTAAATGTAGTGCAATAATTTACAACTAAGGGCCAAGTTGCATAGAGCAAAACACCCACTTCTTTCTGTCTACATCTTTTTTTCCTTCTTTTATATCATTGGTCATCAGAGAAACCAAGGATTTACAGCAGTCTTCTGTCATTTAAAATGGCAAGGTCAAAAGTGAGGGATGGAACAGTGAACCCACAGGTTTGGCAGCAGTATTTGCCAATGGGACCATGGATACAAGAAATAAAAAGATATGGGAAACTGAAATATATGCTGAGAATAATGGGGTATTTGAAAATTAAACATTACTGCTATTCTTAAAAATCAACTGCATTAGTGGGAGAAAACTATTGTACTCGGTCAAGATAAGAGAAACAATTCTTGCTCCACAAATGGAGAACACGAGAATCTGGCTGTGTACTGAAGTCACTGTTTTTTTCTCTGGACAGGTCAGCAGCAGGGAACTTTGACATAGGACTGGAAGGAAGATCATCGACATGACGTGTTCATCTGAAGAGACCTTGCCTCCTGGAGTCATGTGAGTAAGCAAGAACTGTAGCTGTTAGAATAAGTAAAAACTGTCTATTTTTAAGGCCTAAGAAGGCTTGAAATGACAAATGTTGGTATTCTATAAAACAAATACAAAGACTTAATATTTATTTTTAGAAACATCTCATGTGTTTTGCAGGCTTTTCCATGTTGCAAAAGCACTGCCTTTTCTCTGCTATTTCTCACCAGGCTCTTCTGTTTAGACTATAAGCTGCTTGGGGCAGGAAGTGTCTTTTACTGTCTCCTTGCACAGCAACGCCTGAATCACAGCTAGAAGCCTCTGGGCTCTGCCATAATGTAAATACTAACTAATGATAGTAGGGAGGACTTAGCTCCCGCCCCGCTTGGAGGCTTGCCAGTCTGCAGGGTTTGTTATAGCAGCACCCTTGCCAGCAGTGAAAACTGACAAACTTTGTTGGTGAGAGATATTCATAGGTCTAACAAGGAGAGGAAACACTCGCCTCTAGAGACAGAGGCTTATGTCTCTCCATGGATAAACATACCAAAGATTGATTCCTGCTGCCATAACCCCTTGTGCAATTTAGATATTGGCATTATATATGTGTGTGAGGCAAAAAAGACAAATATTTGGTTAACAACACACGGATAATAAAAAATTATGAAGCAGCTTTACCTCACAAAATCCTGGGGCAGGTAAGCCGCTGCTCTTCCCCTGGGACAGGCATACCTATCCCTGCAAGGAGCTTCCCTTTGTTTGTTTTATCTGTGCCAGAATAACAAGCTTATTTGGTTAAATATTATGAGAGTAAAAATAAAAATAAGAAAGAAAGCAAGCCCAATAATCCATAATATGGCAAGGGAGGAGGAATATACTGTGGTGCAAAAAACAGGCTCATGTTCTATTAGGCTTTGTCAAGTGTATTGCGTAAGGAGATTACAGCCCTGAGTTGCAACCACAGCTAAAGGTTTTAATTGATTTTGCCAATACCTCTGTCATTAGCGTGTTACAGAGCTGCATCACAACAGCCTCTCTTACACCTTTGAGAAAATGTTCCAAAGCCCATAGTAATTTTCAGAGTTGTTCACATGACTCCATTTCCCCAAGCCCTTTATTCTTGTTATTTTAGAAAAGCAAAGGAAGTTTGACAGATTAATCATCTATTCACACTACAGTCCGTGCTCATGGATTTGTTTGATATTACATGGCCATAGAAGTGAGTGAGTCCAGGTTCTGCTTTTGCACGCCCTAAGTAAGGCCTGTACAGCACTTCGGTGTTCTGGTAGTGTAGTTATCTTGATTAGCATAATGAGTAGAATCTCCTCACACCTCTGTGTGCCATACTTCTGCCAGCAAAACTCTTGTCTCTGCCAGATTTAATGACAAAAGGAAAAGAAAAAAAAACAAAAAACCAGTTCTTTCCTGATGCAGCTTGTTTTCTGTGGAGAGATTTTCCCATCAATTCTTGCACTGTTCTGTGGGAGGCCTTGCTTCCAGTTCTGCAACCCTGCTTCCACATCTACATGTGCAATGCCCCAGCAGTGGGGTGACCGCATACATTGCTCAAACAATTCATTATGTCTCTCATCACATACCTAGCAAGAAGGCTGTGCTCGGATCAGCAGGGCTGGCTGGATAATCCACATCCCTTTCCATGGGAGGAGCAGGACCACAGAGACCACTGGCTCCCACATCCGCGTTCTTCTCAAAATTCATCTGCACGTCTGAGGCAGCCATGTCCTTCCATCACACACGGTGTGACCTTGGGAGAACTACTGCCATCTTCCACTTGTAAGATACCCATGAAGTTTCTTTGCCCTAAGCATTCTTGTGCATGTGTCTTGCAGCTCTTAAGTAGAGAGCTTTGGGAAGAGCCTGAATAGATTAATGTCTCTGCTTTAGAAGAGTTGCTAGAACCTTGTATAATAGGTGGACATGGAAGGAGCGGCTTTCTGAAAGTCCAGATAGGAGAAAATAACTAATCCAGCCTAAATTATATATATACATATATATATATATGTATATATATGTGTATATATATATATATATGTATATATATGTGTGTATATATATATATGTATATGTATATATGTATATATATATAAATTATATATATACATATATAAAGATGCCAGTAAATATCTATGATTAGAGTATATTTTACTTGCTGTAACCTGTAGAGCTGTCTAGATAGCTGAAGGTACAGCATTAGTTAGTTCAGTCAGTGTAAAACAAACTGGGTGAGCTTGTATTAAGAGAGGATGAGTCCAGATGCATCCAATTGGTGTTGCCTATAGAATTCTTACATAGGAGGTAGAATTCTGTAAGCACTGCCAGCATATATTAGCATTCCTCCTGGCCTTACCACATGTCCCTGCTCACTGAGTCAGGCTCTCAGAGGCCAGTCTATGGAAAACGTGCAGATAGTCTCAAGAAAGCTTACAACATTGTTGGGAATATTTAAAAACTCTTCTGCAAAAAAAAAAAGGCTCAGCTATCATCACTATCATTACTGCACTGATAATAATAGGAAGAAACTCATACTCAAAAATCAATCATTCTAGCTCTGGGTGAATTGAGAATTAATCTGCAGAAAGAAAAGCAAACAAGATCTTTCGTTCCTTCCTATTCAAAACCCTTTGAAATCAGAGTCTTCTCTGTCATTGAGTTTTGGATGAAGTTCTCATTCTGCCTTCCTTTTCACTGTCCCTACAGTACCATGAAAATTCAAGCTGTTTCTCTTTACTTCCTTCCTCTTCATAAAATGTCTAATAATCAGCCATCTGGTGTCCAAGATGCCTTGAGTATTAGGGCATTTCCTTTATCCAGGGGAGGCTTTTGAGAAGAAAGATAAATGTGTTCATGACTTACCCCTGCTGTGTGCTGATTAGGGTCTGGCATTTTTTCTTTGTTCACAAGGATTATTGTAATGCTAAGTTGTTTGGTAGAGAAAAAAATATTTACAGGGAGAGTCCCAGTTTCTGCTGTAGCAGATTTTATGACATTACTTGAATATTCTTGCTTAGAATTATATATAACAGTATGATAGCTGTAATTTATGTTAAAGACCAAGAGGAATTTTGAAGGGAGAAGACAAAATGATCTATAGAAAGTGTTGTGTTCTAAGCCAATACATTCTTTTTCTCTCTCAATTCTGTCTCACACTGGCACCCTATTTTTCATAGCTAACTAAAAAACGTAACCCCTTCCTTTCCTTCTGCACAGCAGACTGGCAGCCAGACCCCGTGCTGCAATATAAGCTGTGTACGGGGCTCTATTCAAGTCAGTGATTGTCACTGGGGAGCAGGGGTTCTGTGCACCATGCTGTATGCAACTAGATGATGGACTGAGGTTTGAGCGTAAGAGGAAAATATTGAAGGTCACGCAGAAACCATTAAAAAGCATCCATTGGACCAGGGATTTAAAAAAAAAAAAAGAAAAAAAAAGAAAGAAAGCCTAGGGAGTGGGGATGGGTCAGACTAAAATGAAAATAAAAGCAAAATGAAGAAACTGCCATCTAAACTAGAATGAAAACAACTTGTTGTTTCTATTCTATGTTGATTTGTCGGCCAAATGATTGATGTGAAGGAGATTTATGTCTTAATTTGTGAGCCCTTGGGAGTTGCAAATTATTTGCTGTCTTGACTGTGGTAGCATGAAGAGAAGCCAGTAAGGTGCCATTCATTTCATGGAATGATACTCCATTCCCATTAGGGTGCAGACACTAAACACTAAAAGACACTTAACGTTTGTAGTGGGATTCTTCACCTGGTGGAATGCTTTGGTCAAATAGGAGTTTGTGAGGAGAAGTGAAAAAACACATCCTTAAAATCACTTTAGACTGTTTCTCTATACATTCTCAGTAAACAAACATTTATATGTATGTGTGTTTCTTTTTCTTTTTAAAGTCTCCTTTAAGAGCATATACCAGCCAAATCCCTGTGAGAGCTCCACATACAGTTCGGACTTTGGATTATAGTAGTCATACGGTGTTTAAGCTACTTAGTGCATCCACAGATTAATCAGCAAACAGCATACATTAGCACGAGTTCAAGAAGTAGTAAGCTTGCCTAAACTTTCTATGCAAGACTATGCAAAACTTCCTTTAAATAAAAACATTTGGGTTGGTGTAAAGACCCAGAGAGAGAAAGGTCCTGGATGGTGCTTGTCAGCATTTGAATTCCGTCTTCAATTTTCTGCTAACTCTGCTTCCTCAGTCTGCATCGCACTCACCAGCTTGCACTGTGGTGGTGTGTCTGGAAAAGGCTTGCCCCAGCATCAAGATAAGCAGAACGTAAATGTTAGCAGGAACTGAGCCAAATTTTTGACGATTCTGGCTCTCACCTCACAGCATCAAATAGGAAACTGTTTGCATTCATGGCAGATGAATGTACAGGAAGGATCAAAATAAACCCCTGCCACTTTCTCTCATATCCGAGCTTAGTTTTTCCTGATCCAGCAGCTCACAAGTTTGTTTGCCTTTGTTCTCACTGCAAAACTGAAGAATTAATTCGACTGAGAAATAATCAGCTACTGCCTGCTTCTGCAGTTCACAAGGAAAAAGTCCCCATTGTTTTCTGATGGGGAATGCCTCCTGAGGAGGCCCAGCACTGGTTCACAATGGGGGCAGAGATCCCAGTGCAGGAAAGTGTTTTTCTTCAAGACGTTACATTGGCACAGCATTGATTTTAAGTCCATGTTTAAGTTCCATAGCAGTCATACGACAGAAGCATTTACTCTGAGGTCATGTTAGTACCTGATTTTAATTGCTACTGCACAGGCTTTGCCTAAGCACACTCTGAGGTGCTAACTCAAAGCCAAATGTTTATCAGTCCAGGGTAAAGTGTTTTGCTAAATGAGAGCTTAAGGATTTTCCAACCTTATTGATTCTGTGATTCTTTGATTTTATCACTCTGGGTAGAATCTCCATTACAGGAAGAAGGGCAGCTTTTGCCCCTGGAATGATCACTCTGCACCACAAACTGGGTTGTTTTCGTTAAGACAAAAGAGCAAGTCGAAAAAGCTAACACTTACTTAACTTACTAACTTAATTCTTACTTTTTGCATTGATCTTTTCAGTGTGTCTGCAAGTTAGTGGTGTAGATCTAATTTAAAGCAGAGGGTAAACTCCCCTTGACTTCAGTTAATTTATGATCAAGTTCAGAGCAGGAGCCGTGAGGCTAAATGACCTGTTTGACTGGGAAGGCAGGAATTCTAACTGCAGGTCCCAAAATTGGTGTCACTGTATTTTTTGAGCATAGTGATGAGAGAAATAAATCTCTGTGAATGCAAAAATGTGTAAATTTATAAGAAGAAAACAACAAAAATAAAAAATACAGAAAAGAATGAAGAAAATTAAGAAAACAAAGCTGTTCTGCATCTCTGATGAGGTAGGTCCTACAGCAGCTTGGATACAGTCATCAGAAGGAAGGAGACAATGAAGTTACAGTCTTGGTCTTAGCTTGATCATCATGGAGTTATTCCGAAAGTTAGATCTGTGTGTAGTTGGGAATGACAACCAGTTTGCATGGCCCTTTCCTCTCTGGGATGCTGTCTCTCATCACTAATAGCAGCCTCCCAGTGTCACAGCACTGATAGCGGCCCCCCAGCGTCAGGAAATAACACCAACACATCCTCTTTGCAAGGTTATCTAAAAAAGCAGAGAGGAATTTTTTTTTCTGACTGCAGTTGAGTGACACCAGCTCTACAAAAACCATCTGCATTCCAGTCCTCCTTCCTTCCTTGCTTTTAATTTCAATTCTTTTTATGGCCAATATATTTCCAAACACTCCACAGGAGACTCTGAGTTTACAGCTTTTGCAGTTTCTGGTCATTTGTATTACATTAAAGCAACAGATTTGCAGCAGTCCTCATCCTATATAATTTACCAACAAAACAGGAGTAGCTCAAAGCATAGCACTTTTAGCTAAGAGGGGAAACTGGCAGAGCAGAGTACAAGAAAGCAAATAGGTCAGCTACCCAGACTAAAGAACCAATGGATCAGCATGGTATCTGACATCTCAGGTGCTCATGTTTCCACCATTTGATGCAATTTCTGTTTACTTTTTGCTCAGATGAACTCCCCTCTTCCCTATTAATAAACTTGTAGTTATAGGGAAAGGGAATGTTGGCATGAAGCAGCACATTGTGTTTCTTTCCCATGGGAAAGTCCTGTTCAATAAAAATTGAAAACTACTTTCAAAGGCAAGATTTATCTTGGTAGATCTATCTGTTCTTCAAGCCAGAATATGTTTCTAGTGCCATGAAAAACTAAGGGCAATATTGTGAAACTTTTTAGGCAGTGCAAGGGAAGAGTCCCTAACCAAAGCCTGTGGTTCACTGGGAGGATGTGTTTCCAGTAGTTTGGCTTCCAGTCTGTATAATAATGATTTCAGAAACCATTTCAAAAGGAATGATGACCTGTGGTTGAGACACTGAGACTGGGGCAGTGTAGTTCAGTCCTTAGATCTTTCGGAAAGTATAGCTCTGGGCAAATCATCTAATCTGTCAGCTTCCTCGTGAAGCAGAGAACACAATGTTTCCTCTCTCTGATACCTAAATTTAAGCTACGTGGAGCACTTAAGATTTCAAATTACAAGGATGAAAAGGATAGATTTGATCTGTACCCTTGCTTCCCAGAATCCCTTTCAATAGGTCAGATTCTGCCAATTACAACGGTACAATAAAAACAATTCCCTTGGTTTAGTGGAGTTACTCCAAATATTCACTGAGCTAAATGAATTCAGATCTTAAAGTACTAGGTCTGAATTTGTTTCTTTTTTGATGGGACTGTAGTCACAGCCTGCAAGTTCTGTAGTTCTCTACTATCTCTGAGATTTGCAAACTCAACAAATTCAAAAGCTCAGTTTGGTAGTATATGGTACATTTTACCAAAACAAGAAAACCAAAAATGGTCCCCCCTCAAATGTAATTTGCCCTGAACAATTCACACTTAAAATAGGAAATCTGAAATATCAAAATCACAAGCATACAAATGCTTCCATAAGAATAATCAGGATATTACACTTGTTAGTAATTTTATGTAGGTGTTCAAGCAATGAAAGAACTCATATGGTCCTTTTCCATTCTATAGTTCTGTTACACAGCTATGCATCTATGGAGTTTCAGCACTTGTTGGCTCTTCTAGATGTCTTCAGAATAGCAGCCATCAAATTGTTACTCTCTGTATTTCTTCTACATCCTGACCCCTCTCACATCTTCAAATGGGAAGTTTCACAGGCAGAAAGGTTGCTACAGAAGTATTCCCAGCTCCACTTATCAGCCTTGGCCCATCTGAAAAACAGCAGAACTGGAGCTGCAAATGTCTTTCTGCTCACATCTTTCCCTGTCTCACATGCCCCAGAGCTACACAATAGGGGAACTGTTTAGAATATCATAGAGGAGTTTTGCCTACAGCAGATACAGCCATCTGCAAAGAATTCACATTTCAAGATGTGCCAGTTCCAATGTATTTGAAAATCACAACTAGTCAGCAGGACTGGATGCAGTCTGCATTGCAAAACGCTTGGGTGCACTCATATAATTGCATAATCCAATGTTGTGAACTCCCTCTTCTCAGACAATGTGTTTTAGATATTGACTGCACAGAAGGTCAGCTTGTGCTAGAAAAACAAACAGGCTGCTTTGCTTACTACAGCAGTATAGGGAAAGCTGGGAATAGGCTATGAGAGGGGACATTTAGCCTTGTTAACTGTTGTTACTGTGATGTGGTCAAAGCACTTCAACCTCGCTTTTAGCAGTCCAGACTTAATGTTTTCTTTTTTGAACAGTGATGTGTAGAGGGACCAGCCAAGATTGAATTCTAATTACGTTAGTCATTATGCAGACAGTTCTCAGTCCAAACCACTGTCTAAGTGCATGAGACATACTGGTAAGAGGTGCACTGTGCACCAGAGCATGGCACACAGATGCACAAACTTCTGTTCCATGTAGTACACTGCCTCTGCTTATGAAAATACTAGGTAGGTCAGGGCAGTTTGTGGAATCCCTAGGAATGTACCTATTGATTTGGGGCAAATTTCACAGAAGAGTGGAGATTTTACAGACAATTAAAGCCATACATGTTTAGGGAAGATAATCTTGTGATGCGAGTTCAAAGCCTCAGCATGGAGTTATAACTTACAGACACTGAAGAGTTCTCAAACATTCCCATAAGAGGAGCTACATTTGGAGGATACAGTCAGCCACAGAATCCAACTTGCTTTTAGTCATGGAATTATCTAACACATCTGAAAGTCCAAATGATTGTAGTGAACCACACAATAGAGTTAGACCAGAACTGGATGTCTGTTCCCTTTTCTTCTCGTTCCTTGAATCGGGTTATCCCCGCTCTTGCAGCCTGCACAAAGCAGCATCTCCAAACAGGGTAACTTTCCTCCTGGAGTAGTTGGGAACTAAAAGTGGGGGAAGAAAAAAATAAAGGTATGCATTAGCAGCTGAGCTGAGAAAAGAACTTGAGCTTTGGCATTCAGTTGCTATTCCTATAGCAAGCTCTCACCTCAGATTAAAAGCCTCTGGATAATCCTAAAAGCTGAGGCTAGAGCTGCATAAGAAAGTAAGAGAAGATGTGAGTACAAGACAGAAATCAGAAAAAAGGTACATGGGGTTTTTACCCCACCTGGAGCCAGTGGAAAAATGACCAGAAATGTTAGGGACTTGTCTTCCCTATGGAGTATTTCCAAGTTTCTAAGGCTCTAAATAAAGATGCATGCATTTTTCTCTAAAGGGAAGCAGCTAGAATGACACAGTCTTCCCTTACCAGGGACACAAGAAAAGCAGAAAAAAAGTGCTTAATTAAGGTATAATTTATTTTTCTCTTCAACAGGGAGCTGTCACTGTTCTGTGAGGCAGATAAGGCAACGCATTAGAAAGGCACATAAATTGTGCTGCCAGGGAAACCTGGCTTTTGTTCTTGCTTTGTTGCTTTCCGTAATCCTATGTACGGCATTCCTGCTGCTGGGGCATGATAGAAGCTTGTAAATAATGGACAGGCATAGCACTCAGCAAAGTAATCACAGTGCACGTTTGCTGGGCAGATAGATTCTTCAAAGGAATATATGCTTCGAGCCAATTAGATGCAGAGAAATCAGAAAGATAACAGATGTGCCAGGTATTCCCCTGATGGCAGGTATGGTGGTTAGGAGGGAGGGTGGAAATTCAAGCAGAGAGACAGGCTGACAAATAACAGTGTGTGGAGCTGTGTGCACTTACTTCTGTAGGGAAAAAGGAAGCTCAGCAAATAATGACAGCCACCAGTTCAGCAGCAGCAAATAATGTATTATTGATTATCTTCAGTGCTCAATTAAGCCACCTGAATTGGGGATGCTGTGAGTTTGTAGCTGGAGGTGTACCTCGTGTGTCAGGGTACCCATGGTCTGTCCTACCAACATGCAAGGCAGGTTTAGTAAGCATGACAGCTCCATGCAGTCTAGGATGCTCTCCTTGCAGTCAGGTGCAGTCTGAATACCAGGACTGCCTCCTCTGGTGATTTTTAAAGAAGCCAAATCTCTAATACAGAACAATAAAGAGAAAAAGAGAATTCTTCTGATGAGCTCCTGGTAAAAAAGATTGGTTTGAGACATAGCACACTCTCCAGAGATCCCAGTGTGGTATTAGGAGAGAAATGCAGTCTGGCTTGCTTTTTTGGCTCTATATGGTATGTAGTTTTGGCATATCACAAAGGTAATGTCATAATCTGTTTGCAGACTGGAGCCATTCAAAACGTACCTGTCTCTTTCACAAGTTTTTGAAAAGGTTGATCAGTTAATGAGGAGCAATTTATCATGATAAATGATATTTAGAGGATCTTTTTTAGAAGTTCTAATACACTGGGCTCTAAACTGACTTCAGAGATAAGTGCTGTTCAAAGTCTTGCTGCACCAAGGAAGGAAAGCTGGTCTGCTGTTGTGAGTTACAGGCAGAGCTGAAATCGGACTACGGTGGGTTCATCTGGTAGCCTGGGTCCTCATCCTCTGGGAAATGCTGTGGAATGGTGAAGTGGTACAAGGAACTGTTGATACTGAAAATCAGGAAAAGGCCTGCACTGCCTCATTCCCTTGTGACTGTGGGCAGTCCCTTCTGACTGCTAACTGGGACAATGATGGCAAGAACAGGAATGTAGACAAGGTATAGGAGAAGGCTCTGACATGGGCTGTCCTGGAGATTTGTGCTGGATGGCCAGAACAGCACAAACAGCACAGCAGCTCCTGAAAGCTGCAAAAAATAAGAAGAAAGCAGGGTAACACAGTAAATTCCTACTCAAGCTTTACATGCATGGAGAAACAGCTGCGTGTCGGCAAGCTCTTTATTATAGCTTGGTATTTTTAAGTTATTTGGCAAAGTGGATAAAAAAAATTGAATACACATCAAATCCAGCTGAGCTGTGCTGTGAGAAGATTCAGAAAGGTTCTACCTGGTGTGTCTCAGCTCCAGAAATAATGGCCTTCAGGGAGCAGAGCATTTGACAGCCTTTACAGCCTTCGGTCCATGCTGCAGGAGTGCTGGGCAAAGGCTGAGGTACCTCAGTGAGGGTGTGTGCACACACCCACATCAGCTCACATATGCAAGTGGGACGTGCAAATCTGGGCTCTGGGAGTCCCAAGAGCAGAATGGATTCCACAACCGCTTGTGGAAGCAATCACTGTACTTTCCCACACAGTAAGAACGACTTCGTAGAGATCTTGTGTATTAAGAGAGGGAGAAACAAAGGACTGCCAGCAAGAGGAGACCAACGGAGGCCTCACAGAGAGTTTTCTTATCCGAAGTTTGCTCTCCAATGACCCAAAATGGCCACTTATCTGCAGCAACAGTGGATTGATTTAAAAGTGCAAGAAAACTCAAAAGAGCTTATCGAGTTACTTAGATAAATACTGTGCAGTAATGTCACAAAGGGAGTAGATGACGAGCTCATAATGGAAATGCAATCCTTTACTGTCACTGGGAATCAAGGATTTTGTCTGCTGAGCTTAGATGGAGATTTGAACTATGGAAAACTTTGGGACGTGCAGGGCTGGGAGCTTAACTCCCTCCTGCCTAGGATTTGCAGTGAAGGGTTTGACAGTTTTCACACAGTGCAGGGCTATTTAAGGATCCTGGGATAAAAATGTATGAACGCTTCTTCCCTGTAAGAAGAGCTGTAGAACAGATGCCAGCTGTCTGTGCAGGCTGCTGCACACAAAGTGTTGATGTTGCAGATAAGAGCAGTGCTTATTTCCCATTCCCTCTGGGCTTGATCCAGTGTCTCTTAAGTCTTCAAAAGGCACCAAATCATCCCCAAACTATTGCTCTTTCTACTCAAAACAGACACAGTTCTTTGAGACAACTGTGAGTGTTGCATGAGGAGCATCTTCCAGGAAGCTAGAGAGAGACACAGACACTGGGAATTTCTTAGAAAACAGTCATGTCTTGGTTCAAAGCACCTAAATCCTTACTGGAGGGAGCAGCCGGTAACAAGAAGGGAAGCAAGTTACCTCTGTGATTCATTGCTGGTAAAGTGAGTGTGATGTGTCCTGAGAAAGTCCATCCCAGATGGATTATTTTGCTTTTCAGTACGTTCAGATCTATGGTGAGGAGCGCAGTCAGGACAGTGTCCTCCTTTCACTGTAACTTCAGGATGTGTTCTGAAGAGCAGTCAGTGCAAGTCCCTAAAACCCTAAAACACCTCTGCAAACTTTATGAGAGCTGCTTTGTGGAACGCAGGGACAAAGGGGTGTCTGAGCTCCTCGATGCAGATGTCAGCCCCAGGAGAGCTGACAGCCCTCCTGCAGCTCATCTCTTCACGCTGACTCCAGCCTCGCTCAGGGTGGAGTTTGCCTGCGGCTGCTGAGGCTTCATCGGCTCTGGCAGAGGAGCAGCACGCACTGCTTGGAGCGAGGCTCTGCGCCTTGGGGTGACACAGTGCTGAACAAACGGCCTGCTTGATAGCTCTGCACAGTTCTGCATTTTATTCTGCTCCTGGAAATGGCTTAAGTAAGAAATCGGTTGGGCCAACCGATGGGTGTTGTTCTGTTGGTGGCTGCTGTTCTGGAGCGGAGCCTCTAACCAGCTGAACCCAGCGCCCTGGGTCTGTAAATCCCCTTCTCCCTTACTCGGTGTTGTCTGTCCGGTCCCGGCGCTCCCTGGCACCACGGCAGCGACGCCGGAGGGCCCCGAATCCGAGCGTTTCGGCCCCGGACGCGGGATGAGCCCCGGCTGTAACCGCGAGGCTCTCGGCGCTCGGATGCCCCCTGCAGCCCGCCGTGCCCCGGAGCAGCTCCGTTCCCTTCGGGCCGCCGGCAGCGGCAGGGGAGCGGGGAGGAGGGAGCGGAGCGCTGCGGGTCGGTCCTCGGCTCTGCGCGGCGGCGGAGTCGGAGGCAGCGACCTTCGAGAGCCGAGCGTGTGCGTAGTGCGGAGGGGTGAGGGTGGGTGCGTTTCCTTCTCTCCCTTCTGTTCTGGGTTTCCTGTGCCCTCGCCTGTGAATTCTGTAAAGCACAGCCATGAGATCCTTGCTTGACACAGACTTCATTTGTCTCTTCGGGTAAGTTCCTCGACTTCTGTATATTTCAAACATACTCCAGAATTTCTCTGCCTCCCAAAGATATAATGATGCAGGAGTGGGTGGTGCACAGATGGCTTACTAATGAGGCTGCAGTAGTCACACTATGTGCAGAAGTGACTGAAAGGCAAGAATATTAAAGGCACAGTAGGCATCATTTGTCCCAACTTTCAGTCCATGTCATGCAAGTAATCTGGTGTCCCTTCCCCCTGTAAATGCCACTCTCATGCACTTTCCTATACATTTTCCTATGGTTTTGATAATCGAAGCCCCCTTTCTCCAGAAAAAGTTGTGTTGATGTCCACAAGTGTTCCATGCGATGGCATAAAGTCAGGCAGTGCTCCCTTCATAATCTTCATCTCAGTAATGGTAACAAGCCCTACAAGACACAGTCTTAAGACTTCAGTTTAGGCCTCTGCCTATAAATAGTTTTTGGACTTCATGTGGTCTAAAGACATGATTTCATCAGTGCTATTCCCAGAACTTCTTTCCTGTCCATGAGCACTGCTCAGTTATAATCCTTCCTAAATGCATTTCCTTACAGAGACCACTGGAGGATAAATGGTGGGTGTGATGTTGTAAGCCTGAAGTTGCTTTGTCAAGCTCTTTGTCTCCAAGCGTGGGTGTGATAATCACTGAACAAAACCCAGCATTATTGCTGCAGGTATTCCAAGCAACTGTGCGTTCCTACCACACACCACCACTGTTTTCCATTAATTACTCCTTCATTATCAGAGTTGTAACATAGCCTTGTGCCCATAATTCGGGCAAACAACTGTACACACCCTGCTGCCAAATGAGGAAAATATGCATCTGAAAATGTAGCCTTGTGATGAGTGAGGATAGTGCCTCCATTTTATGCCTCTGGGAATCATAAGCCCAAGACACTTTTAATAACAGCAAGGATAGGTGGTTTAGGCTGTACTGGAGGGCAGCACCTCTACAGAGTTCAAGTGCTGTGGAGACGCAATAATTTTGGACAGAAGTTGTCGTTCTGTCTTTATTGACCTCCCACCTTGCTGTGCTGCGGTTTGGGGTGGCTCCATTCAATCCCGATGGCATCTGTGTCCTGCACAGACAGTCCAGCACTGGGTCAGGTCAGAATAGTGCCTGACCTGCAGGTAAGATGTGAAAGAATTGATGACTTAACTAGTTACTAAATATATATATATCTTCTGGCATTTCTTGGACAGAAGCAAATATCCATGGACACTCCCCCCCAGTTCCTGGCTGGATCCCCCTTGTTTGTCCCTGGAAAGTGTTTGAGACAAAAAAATCTTCAGTGATGGCATCCATTAGAGAGCAGCAGGAGCATTGTTCCCGTGCTGCTGGAAGATTACCTTGGTGGCACAGAGGAGGATGGTAGCAGGATGTGAACTGTATTCTTGGTCTGCAGATCTGGCCCTTGTGACTCAGCCTCTCCTACATTCTGCCTGATCTCATAATATTGCAGTTAGTCGTTCAGTGTTTTCACTTTGAAGCCCCATTTCCTGGAGTTAACATGGTTTCTTGTAAACTTCAGCTTTCACTATAGTAGCAAAAAAATAAGAAAATTCTTCAGGACTTCAGATAAAAAAAAGAATAAAATAAGCTGTGGGAGATCTACACCGGTATGGCTGTGTGGGTCCCGGAAGGTGGCAATAAAGAACATAGTTGTATTTAATGTTAGCTTCATATCACTTTTCAGGTGTTTGATTGCCTGCATTTAACAGCTCATGCATAGGGCACAGTGTTAGGAGCTGGGGCACCAAGAGTTTAAAGCTGCATAAAACAGGAGGATGGCCGCAGAGGCAGAAGCAGGCTCCAGTTAGCTGAGTGACAGACTAAAATCCAGCTTTCCCACAGCTGCCTCCCTGGAAAATGAATTGCTATCTTTGTGGCAGTGAAGGCTGTTATTTGCAAGAGTGTAGCGATGGTCAACCAAATGGAGCATTAAATTGCAACAAAACATCAATTTAAGAAAATGCCATCTGTGTCTGACGGGAACAAAGTTTTTACGGAGCCTCTGAAGTGCTGACTGATGGCTGCGCTGCGTTTGGGACCATTTCAGCAATTCCTCAATACTTGTTGGAGGAACGTTTTTTCCACTCTTCCCTAGGCTGGGAGCCAGACTATTCTTTCTCAGAAGTGAGGAAAATGAGCATCATCAGCTGACGCTTTCCAGCAAAAGGGCTCTTGCAATATCGCCCCCCTGAACAAAAGCCCGATTGTTTGCGGGCCCAGGAAAAAGTACTGCTTGCAGATGACAAACGAGCAGCATTAGAAGGAGGAAACAGAGTTTTGACAGATGCCAGTCTCCAGCCACCGTGAGGCTACAGTCGTGTTCTGGTGATTCATTTGCAAAGTGTATCATGAAAGGCCTGTAAAGCTGTGCATAGTTTATGATTTCCTTCCTCTTCGTCCTCAAGAGCAGTACGTCACAGCTGTAGTCTCTGAGGGTGTGTTTCTGAAAGACAGCTGTCCTGGAAGAGTTGACAGAGGTAAATATTCAGGAAAAGAATTGAAGGCACACATTTCTTTGGTTTTCAGGGACTGTTTGTGTTTCACGCATTGGTTCTTTCCACGTTAAAGCAGAGGAAACAATAGAAGTCAGAGGTTGTCTCCTAGCCTCAGCAGAACCCTGTCATACTCCATGCTGCTGCAAGCAGATGGCCTCCTACGGGAAGCCAATGGATCAGAAAATCCCTCACAGCTTGTTTTCTTCCTCCAGAGCTGACAAATCCAATCTGCAGTGGGATGCAAATGGTTGTTACGACACAAAGTGCAGCTGCTGCAGGTTACCTTCAGACCTTGGGTAAACGGCAGATTCCCATCTAAACACACCCTGGTAGTTTTATTACTTGCTAAAGAGCTGCTTTCTTACTCTGACGTCAGAGACTCTGCCTTCATGTATAACCGTAAGGAGGCTATGGGTGAATGCCTCTGCCTGCGAAGGTAAGCAAGCTGATCTGGGAACAAACCCCACAGCTTCCTGCCCAGTAGACAGCAATGGAGTTGGCAGAAAGCTGCTGATGCAGGAGTTGGTTGCACTCTCTTGTGCTTTCTCAAAAACCTTCCTTCGCTGCCTGTTCACAGCCAGAGAGCCTTAAATTCTTGTTCCTTCTGTTGGCAGTTCTTTTGCTCTCGGTGCTGATCCACAACACTTTTTGAATAAAGCTGTGTTGTAATCATTGTAACTACTAAAAACTTCAATTTTACTCCAGTAAATAAATGCTCGAGGGAGTCAGAAATAGACACCAGGATCTCCCACTTTTTGCTCTTGTGGCAGCTGACACAAAACACATCTAATGAAGGAAAATAGCAGATATTTGCTAACAGTATAATGTACTAATTTTTGCTGCCCTTCTCTTGTTTGTGAGCATGTTTTGCTTTTATAGGGCAGACAGCACCTTGAAGCTTGGCAACATATATAGCTCACCATCTCTTCAGAGAGAGCCAAGGGATGTGCTGAAAGACAGTGGTTTTCTCAGATTCCATCCAAGCAGCTATTTCCATTTCAAACCAAGCAAGCAATAGTGTGTGTTAGCCAGCAGAGAGCACTGTAGACTCAGAAAGGGCTCCAATATGGGGAGAAGTTGAACTCTCACAAATTGATGATTTTTTAACTGGAAGCCTTGTAGGGGGAGTTCTCCTTGTTTCTCCATGCCTTTTTATTTGTTTTTTCTTCCTGGCAAAGGAATACAGCAACAATTCAAACCAATCCCAGCTTCTTGAGTGGCGTTAAATGGATCACAGTAGAAGTCATATATAAAAGCAGAAACTCATCAGGATGCACACTGGGTCAGGTCTCAGTGTAAGCCAGCCAGCCCCACTGTCAGAACTGTGAGGGTCAGTGCAAAATCCTGAATATATCTTTAAAGAATATGTGGCTCTAAAAGAACTCTTGGTATCTCTGGGTTTTGGTATGTAAATAAATAGAGATCATGTTCTTTACCATGATTCTGGAAATGTAACAACATTTTGCTCCTATTGCTCTGAGATGAAATTCAGCTCTGGTTATTTTATTATTGAAGTTGAGTTCATAAGAGCAAGCAATCATTGGTGTAAAATCACAAGACTAATCAATTTTGAAAGAGCAGAGGAAACCAAGTCAGCAGCAAAGCTACATCTGTGACGAGTGGAGTAAAATCTCTGGATCTGCCCCTGTAGACATTTTATTGAACTTTATTTGTATTTGATATTTGTTCTGAGAAGCAAAAAAGGTTTGTGTCAAAGGTACTGTCCTACCACACCAAGTCATACTCTGAGGTTACCCTTGGGCTCCTTTCCTATGCCTCATTTATTTCTCTTTAAACAAGGGATTATGTTTTCTGTTCATCGCTTTGTCTCTTGTCAGCTTAGTTCAGGAGTTCTTTGGACTAGAGAGACTTGGTTTTCAAAGACTTGCATTCTACTGCATTGCAATCATAAAGATTTAAATGTTTACTGATTTCCATAAGCATTTCAAATGCTATTTTTCTCACATTTCTCCATACATGCTGCTGACTTGCATTTTGAGTTTGGTTGTAAAATGTGTGGTTTGAAGTAATTAGTTATCTAAAATGCTGGTTAATTTCTGAATAGTTAAGTAGGTAATAGCATCTGCTGTTGAAGCCAAGAACTATAATGCATTCAGGAAAAAAATAGCCTAAAAACACTCTCATCACCATGTTCCTAATATTACTAGACAGAACTGATAGTAAAAAGAGGAAACCATTCTCTACTTATCACACTGCACACAGCATTCTCACAGCTCTATGTAAGAATCTTGGTTGAGGGGAGTCTGGGGTGTGGTGCTGGCTTAGCTTTAAAGGAATTGCTTATTGGGCAAAGAACTCCATAGGAAGAGGGTAATTTAAGAAGTTCTGCATCCACGCAGATGAACATCTTGAACGAATTTATGTTGGAGCATGTTGCCAGAAGCGCTCATGAATTGAACTGCGTGTCCTTCTGCAGACAGAAATAGGCTTGGTTAAGTCAAGCCTTCCTGGTCTGACTATGCAGATTAGCTGGAAAGAGACACTTCTGCACCAGATATGAGGCTGTCTGTGCAATGTGTATTCCATGGCAGCAGTGAATATTAAACCCAGGTGAGTCATTTCCTGATAATTGGTGGTTCAGGCCATCAGTCAGAAGATGCCACACTGAATGTCTTGGCTGAACACCATCCTGGCAGCTTTTCACCAAACACAAATACAGGTTTGTGTTTGGCGAACACTTGAAACACTTCAGTACCCTTCCAGCTCCCCGATGTCTCATGAGCCAGTGGGCACAGTAAATAACCTATGGCCAAGTGATCCTTGTACCTTCCCCTGGGACACCGCAGTGAATGCCTGCGCAGCCGCCAGCAAACTGGATGTGGGAACTAGAGCTCAAGGACCAGGCTGTTCCCAGGCCCAGGAAACACAGCCAGGTCTGAGTTACACCTGGACACACAGCTGGAGTCACTCACACCCACATTAATCCATGTGACACAGACGTTTCAAACTTCCTTTTCTTTATTGCAAATTGTTCTTTGCTGTAGTGATGACTCATTAGGATCTGGTCAGTTGTTCATCAGGTCACTCTCATGATGTGCTCTGTTCAGCTTTTAATTCACTGTGCACTGGGGTATACTCAGAAAAGATCCCCAGGAGTAGATAAAGCTCACCTGTGGTAGCACTGAGATCAGAGAAATAGCTTTAGCAAACTGCACTCCAAGTCTGGTGCTGATTTACAGCAGCATCAAAAAAGTGCCACTGGGTAACTTCTGTTTATTCTCCTGAGCTGCCAGTTGTAGCAGCTAGTTTGATTTGTTGTTCTGAAAGAGCAGTGCTTTCTGAATCGTTGTCAAGCAAATAGCTTGGTACCTTAGGAATTCCCTTTGATGCCACAGCCTGCAGCCCTTCTTGAATGTCTTACTGTTTTGTAGGTGTGTTGCTGAGTTTACCTGCGTGGGGCGGTTGTTCAGCTGCTCCATTACAATGCCGGCGGCCTACCAGGAAACTGGGACAGCAGCAAACAGAAATCTGCCTTGTGACACACCGCATCAGGATCAAAGTTCTTCCCAAACTAGGCCTTCTCGTCACTGTTATCTGCAGTGGACCTTGGATTTTTTTTTCTTTCACCTGATACAATTAAGATGAAGCAATATTTCTTTTTAAAATCTTTTCCCTGGACGTGTTTCTTGTGCTGTGACCACAAGGAGCTAGTCAATAATTAATAACACCATCAGAACATACCCCAGTGGCTCATTTAAACGGGCAAGCTGTGCAGGTAGGCAGGAATACGTGCATTTACACTGCAAATAGCATATGCCAGTGTGTTTTTTTCATATACTTTTTATGTCCGGGTATTTATTCTGGTATAAGATGATTTGCAAATTGATGTTATATCTTTTGAACTCCTGCCTTTGATTGTTGTTTCTGATATACCTCCTTAAGAACGCTGGTTTCTCCCTTGCCAAGGGAGCTTAATTCTGCGCAGTGAATCACAGCGTGTGGCGGGGTGATACACATCTGTTGGTGGTGACGCACGGGACTCGTAGGGCACACTTGCATGGCTAATGCTGTTCATTTCAGCAGGACTCGGGCCAGGTTTACATTTTGCCAGTGCAGCCCTCAGTCAGAGTATTTTTTCCAAAGAGTTCACCTGTAGCTCTCCTCTTGTGGGTTGCACTCGCAGCGATCTCCAAGCACTGCAGTGCTACTTTTTGCCTCAACTCTTACGGACCCCCATAAGTGCTCACAGCTGTGTGCTCCTACCCTCCTTAGCTACCACTAGACAGTAACTGCCATTCTGTGTTCAGCTTAGAAAAAACAGAGAAGGCAGATAAATACACACAGGGCTGCATTAAGACTTAAGGGCTTCTCGCTTTTATCATCTTCTTTCCATATACACAGAACCATGTAGGCAGGAACTGTAGCTGTTTGACACTCAGGACACACATTACCTCACGAGGTAATGTACAATCACCTGGACTCCTGGAGAAGTGCAGAGTATGCTCCAGTGAAGCGACAAGGAGCCCATCATCTCGTGTACAGGCAAACTGAGCTATCTTTAGTGTTTGTGAAGCTTGCGTAGGCTGGCAGGTGAGGTCAGAGGTGGGATCAGCCTTTCTGTCATGTAGCCCCCAGCCTAGCAACTTCAATATAACAGCCCACAAATAAATATTTTATTTCCTTCATGCAACAAAGAACTCGGACATCTGCAAAGACAGTGACTGGGATGTGTTTGGGATTTTCTAATCTCACATTTGAAATAACATACGTTCCAGAACTTCTGTCTGGAATTCAGCTCGTTACAAAAGGTGTAATTTAGCTGATAGCTGATATTGTTATAATGACCTAAACAAAGTTACTGATTGCTTATCTGAAGTTTACATTGGCTTTGCTTTCATTCTAGTACATCGATAATTAAAGCTGTTCTGGAACTGCTTACTGCAGCTGGATTTGTGTGCTGTGTGGAGTGGTGTTTATAAAACAAAATTATCCCTGTGCAGAAGCCAGCATCACACACAGAACCCATTTGCCTTACTCAGATGGTTCTAATCTGAAACAATTACCTGCTAAAGAGTTTTTGCCTGACACTTTTCCTATGGGATGATCCTGACCGCATTTCCTATAGGATCTTATACAACCTCTATCCTTTATGAGAACATTGTAATTTCTGAGGAATAGAGGTTATGGGATTCATCACCATATTTCTGAACTGTTGAAATGGAAGACCTCATTTAGCTGCAATATGAATGATATCAATCACACAGCATAGGAGCGATTTTCGGTCTCTCCCTGAGTGATTCAATGGAGATGCCGTATGTGAGTGCTGAAAATAGGTGTTGTTCTCACAGCGTTTCCAAGGACCTTCCATCTGATGAGGAAGTTATCTCTTGGTCTCACTTCTCTCTGACACGCTTTCAGAGAGCCACTGCACCCATGAGATGCAGGCAGAGGCTGGTCTGTGCCCAGGACTCCAGGGGACAGGGGCAGTCCCTGAGGATCGGTTTGCAGGCTATCTCTGCAGTCCTCCTTCCCATGCTTTTTGTGCCCACAGAGGCTCACATTACTGATGCTGCTGCTTTTTTATCCTTTTTTTTTTTTTTTCTCTCTCTCTTTTTTTTTTTTTTTCCTCCTTGCCCCTCACTGTGTAACCTATTGACAAGTGCTAGTTAATAACAGCTGGGAGGGAACTGATATTAGCTTGGAGTAGGTTTAATTGCACTCGGCCTGCGCACTATCCTCCCAGTGGAAAATCATCCCCTACATCTTTAATCTTTCTGTTCCTCTCACAGGTCTTCTCTCTGTGTTACATGAGTGCAGTTTCTCCTCAAGTCCTTCTGTGTCTCTGCTGGCTGTGTGGTAGAGCCCAGTGGTTGCCTTGGCCAGGCTGCCTGTCTGATTGCTGCAGCTCCCCTGTCTGTAAGTCATTTTTGGGTTTCTTGTGCTTCTAGAAATGGTAATAACAAAAGTTGTAATTGCTTCTGTTTTCAAAGCTTGGGCAGCTCTGTCTGGGCCTGTCAGGAAATACTGCTGTAAGTGAATGAAGGGGAGGATAAATATGCACTAGTCAAGAACAAGTGTTTTACTATAATCTTCCTAGAACTGTACAGGCCCTCTCTTTGCAGACTATAACTGATTACCAGCCCAATCCCCTCAAGTACTGTGGTCCTACGAGGAGCACGAACAGCTTTATAACTTGTTTGTTGTGGTAACTGTCAATCACAATTGATGCCCTCAAGCCACAGTGCCTCATAGTTTCCATCTCATTTAGTCTTGGCTAATGAGATGTGTCTTCTCTGATACACTAGCATGATCTGCAGAGATATTTTGAGTTAGTTATATGATAATAATCCAGAAAAAAAGTCCCCAGAAGTGCTGCTCCTTCCCCAGCTGCAAAGTGCAAATGTATTCGTCCCTGATATTTGGGCATCCTTAGATCAGCAATTAAGTCTCAAGCTAAGCTTCCTGGTACACGATGTCCCTCACCCTGGCTGCCCTACAGAGGATGTGCTAAGCTTTGAGAGTTCATTTCTGTGTTCCTGACCTTATTGCTGGGCTTAGCTTTGCATGATGGTCAGAACTGGAAACTCCTTGGGGATACTGGGGATGAATCAGTTGCAAATCTCCCTTGTGGGGTCCCTCTGCACCACACAGGTAGAGGTTTGAAAGCAATTGATTATATATACACTTAGTAATGAGGTAGCTTGTGTACTTAGTCTAAAATTATAATTTATGTCCTGGAGAAAAGATTAAAACAAACAAAAAACCTGATTCAGAGTGAGGAGAAGCAGGCTGAGGCTTCATGGGGGTAATTTTTGTTTTGGAGTAGGTGGGATGCTCTGAATTGGTGAAGGAGAGGAAACAGAGATGTTATTTTCTTCCTTTGCTTCCATAAATGACACATTTCAGTGAACCTGGCCTGATGGCTTCAATAAACCTTTCCAGTAAGACTACATTTAAGTCATGCTTGCTAAGTGCAGAGAACACCTTGTGAAAGGTGGGTTGTCCAGAAACAAACCAAAATCTCTCAAGGTTGGCAGCACTTAGAAAAAAAACTTAGTGTGAGCACAAGTAAGTGAAATTTGTGATTGGATCTATAGCTGGGCTTTCCTTCAGCTAGGGTACGCCTGAACCTGTGGGCTCGTGGTGTAGAAAACAGTCAGGTACTGTGGTGATACTGGGGCTTTGCAGAGCGCAGGCAGAGAAGAATGGAACTGATCAGTAAGGGCACCGCGTTGTCCAGCATCCCGTCTCCAGAATAGATGTGCTCTGTATTACTGCATATAGGCTTAATGAACAATAACGGAGTAAATAACCATCAGCATATTAGAAATTTTCACTTTCCTCTTGCCTATTTTGACTGCCGTTGTCTATTACTTTGGTGTTGTAACGTGCTTTTCTTTCTAGAAGAACTTATTAGATTATTATTATTATTATTATTATTATTATTATTATTATTATTATTATTATTATTATTATTATTATTATTATTGGATCCAAAAATTCTCAGTTATTCATGTCTTTCTTCCACTGCTAGATATTTCTGCCCATGTTAGGAAATTCTGCAAGCTGTTACATCATCTCTTCTTCCTGCTAATTGTCTTTGCTGCCTGGCCTGGCAAGGCTGTGCTCGCAGTACTCAGACAAGGCAGTGTGTCAGCGAATTGCAGGACGAGCTCCGCTTCCGGCCTCCCGGCTCAGTTCCTGTCCACTTTATTGATTTTCTTTAATACCCAGAGTACACTCCATCAAAGGATTACAAAATGCCTTAAGGACGTTAATTATGCTTGCCACAGAAATGCCAGCTGTGCAGAGCATGTTTCTAGATGGCTTTGAATGGATCTAAATCTGGTTCTGCTCAGTCCCAGCTAAACAGAGTGCCACCAATGCAAAGGGGCTACTTTTGCTCCATTAAATTTTCTTCTTTATGAGCTCTTTTTAAAGAAGCCAAATATTTCACAGCTTGGTAACAATGGCAAAACACTCTTCAGTCTAAAAACCACTTCCATGCATCTTAATGGCATTCCAGAGTTGCAGTTTATTTCCTCCGTTCCTGGCAAATGGCTCTGGCCAATTTTCTAGCTGTAGGTTGTTCTGGGGTTGTAGAATAATTATTTCCATTATCAAGTAGAGCTATTAAGCTCATACTCTCAAATCACAGCTGTCTGCGTCCATCTGTTTAATGTTTGCAGATACAGAACTGTTAGTAACTGCTTGCTTCTTGGTTTGCGGTCTCTCATGGGGAGGGCTGCTGCTTCCCCAGCACAGACGTTCCAGCAGAGTGCAGAACAGAGCTGAGCTGATTGGAGTGGCTGCATTTAGGAGGAGTGTGTGTTTGTAAATCAGAAGGCTCCCTGGCAGAGAACTTCATGTCTGGCAGCTGCTCATCTCTGCATTCAGTTTGAGGTGGAATGTTCTAGGGGCTACAGAACTCATCCATGTTTCCTTCAGCTGGACAGTGTATGAAAAGCTGTGTCTTCACACTTGCGTTTGGGTGGGGGGGGAGGAAGATAAATATTGTCCCAAATTGGAGCAATTCTATGAAAAATATTGCACCAAATGAGCGAGTCATTAGGAAGCATGGTGACACGTATGCGATTTCCTCGCCAGCAGGATTTCAGTTCCTGAGGAAGTTCTGTTCCATTGGCTTTGTTCTGTAGTCATCTTTGTCAAGTGGAAAGTTGATTTATGACGTTTGGAAATAGTGTTTTGGGAAAATCTTCCTGGAAAGTAGGCCTGAGTGTCTGGGCTGAGCATTCAGAAAGAAGATGGCTTGCTTGCTACAGGGCATTGTCTCTCATCTTTTGTACGTGTGCAAATACAGTATGTTGCACTGAAAATGGGCTGAAATACAACATTACCTTCTTTCACTGTGAGTCTGAAGTACATGTGTTGTCACTTAACTGTGCTGTAGCAATGGAATGGGGATATTTATAGGGTTGGTTGTTTTTTCTATTATTTATTTTTCAGTTTAAGGCCTGCTGGGCTGTGCTCAGCAGGAGTTCTTTTTGCTTTGTCAGAGACTTTTTGTATTTCACCCCAGAAAACGAGGACATGATCAGATAATAAATCTGCCAGTAAGACCATGCTGTTGAAGCAGAAAAGCGCCTTGTATTTCCAAAGCATCCTAGCCTCTTAAAATGCCAACAGCATGTCCAAGAATGAAAGGATTGATTTCTTTATAGTTTCTGTATGTAGTAGCTAAGCTGGTGGAAGCCAAGTAGGCCATCTGTCACATTCCACACAAAAATAAAAAGATGTTTGATCGAGTGAGGTTGGATGGAACCATCAAAAAGATGCCTTCTCTGCATAGCAGACTTGCCAGCTTCTGTGACTGGAGGACTTGTGTTCTGGTGAGCTTTTGCCACATCCCACATGCACTAAATTCATGAAAAACAATTCTCATCAGTCTTATTCTCCATTTTCATCTGTACTCCCTGAAGTTTTTCACCACTTCATCATAGTACCAGTGCTGGTGCTGCTGCAGGAATCCATTCTTTCTAAGCCAGCCAGTATAGGGATCTGGAGAGCATGGAAACAGTTCCCCCACTTGCTGGAGTAAGATGGACAACAGTCCTGCTCAGATTCAAGGTTCCCTCTTGCTCCATCTGCTGCCCACCCTCACAAGGATGGAATTGGCCTTCTAGGAAGTGCTGGCTGCTTCCTTAGGGATTCACACGCGGTTAGAGGGCAGTTACTTCCCACCCCTAAGCAAATGCTTTTTGCACTTCCAAAGGATCCACAGCCTTTTGCATGTCTGTCATCACAGAGGACCCAGCATAGCTGCCATTGCGGTAGCATGGTTAATTTTGAAGGAGCCACTGGCCACGATTTCCTGTGAATCTGCCATACATTGTATGCGCCATATAATATTTGTTGTGATAAAGAGGTTGAACAGTACTCTGGAAGAGTGTGGAAGTAAAAACCCCCATCTCAACTTACAAGTTACTACAGCCTGCGCGACTCCGGCTACGTGCTGCAGTCAGAACCCCCTTTCCTCCATTTGACACAGTGCACAAGCACAGGAACACTTTATGTCACTGTATGCTTTTGACCTGGTCTAATTAAAGGGCTGGTTGTGCTGTGGTTCCCTTTTACTGAGATCAGCGTTCTGTGGGCCTGGAAAGGAAAGCTGTGCGAGAGAGCTGATACAACTGGTGCGTGCAGGCAGCACTGACAAACAGGCACCAGATGCAATATACTTGTATACAAGTTTTTAATAAAAAAAATTCAACAAAAATATATATAATCAGGCATTTTATGCAATGCATACATTCTTTATATCTGCAGGTACAGATAAATAACAGAAGGCAAAAACAAGTACTATGCTTATCTTTGGCCATTAACCAGTAATCACCCCCAGAGAGATATTACAGGGTCAAAGAATAATAAACTGAGTCTGTAAACTTCTCTTATTACAGACAAAGCATCAGGCAATAATACAGTAGTTAAATTTTTAGAAATGTAAGGAAATATTTCAACACTGCCCAATACCTCAATAGAACCTGTTTTGCTGATGTGGAACATAAGGCCTCCTTTAGCTGACACAGGCAAAATTCCTGACTTTAGATATGCTCCATCCCTCACTACCTTAATCTACTTCCCTTCACCATACGTTGTTCTAAAAAGCTAACCTGTACCTTTCCATCAAGTAAACTAACATGAATTCATATCTGTGGATCAGTTTCCTGAACTCCAACCACTGTACATACATACAGAGCAGTTAAGCTTCCTTATGTCAATATTTTTTCTAACTCAGTGTCCCAGAATAATAGTTATCCTTCCACTTTACAGCACAGATGCATCTGATGGCTCTACCAAAGCAATATATACATGACACACATCAAAAATGATAAAAGCAATGTTAAAGGACAGCACGTAGCAGCTTATGTCTATGTATGTACATGTTTTCACAGTTACATTTTAGAAAATTGAGAACATCAGGAATACCTCTACTGTGTTTTCCATAAATATTAAAAATTTAACTGTCAGATATTTGGACAAAATATTTAGGATATCACTTTTAAATAGCTCTTGAAAACCTGTAGCGCTTTAATCATAAAGGCTGTAAAGTTTGAGGATTCTTTAAAGTGTTCAGCCAGTTTCAGCAGCTGGGACACCTGCCAGTTTGATACAATTTTTACTTTCTCTGCTCAAATCTGGTAACAAAGAAATTCCACCACTTTTGATGGAATAGGCAAGTTCTTGACTTGGCTTGTGGGCATCACTCTTCGAATTGCCATGCGACACAAATGCTGGAGACTAGAGACTTGTCTTGGAGTTGCCCAGAAGTACACACTGCCATCCTGCGTCCTGCACAGTAAAAATGAATTAGTAAATAAACCAGAAAAAAGAAAACAGAATTACTACCCTTGATTATCTAATGCTCCTACTCCAATCTATTTGTGGGTCTGTACTTTATTTATTCTCGAAGATAAGAAACGAGTTTATCAGATTCTAGATTTTACTGCATTGAGTTGCATGTTATGACTGAAGATTGTTAGAACACTTAACTAACAACCGTGTTACTTTAATATTTAAGGAGGGGAGCATATACTTGCCCTGCAGCTAGAACACTGCCATCAGTAGAAAAGGTACAGCAGAGCCCGTTGTTCAGCGGTGCAACTTGTACAGGGTACTCTTCATCAATTCTCCAGAATCTTATCATTCTGAAAATGGAAAAGCGAAGCAGTCAGTTATCAGAACAGACATTTAATTCTATCTCGTATTATCTCTGATTCCATTAAAAATAAATAAGTCTGATAAAAATTCTGGGAATTTCTTTAAATATTTTAATATGCATACAATACATTTCAGATGTATCCTGAAATATTATCACTTCTTCATTCCTGATACATACCATCATTTGTATTTCTTCAACCATTCTAACTCTGCCATTTAAAATAAACGGTGGCCTTCTGCAGCAGAAAGCAATAACTTCAAGATTTACAAAATCTCTCTTAAGCGTAATACCTGACAAGAAAGCCCAATAATGCTTATCTTAATTAAACAAACAAACAACTAAAGTGTTCCTGTAGTTAATATCCTTGCTGTCATCTTGAGAAAGCATTCTTCATAAGCTTAAAATACAGTTCTTCAAAATATGATTTGTACAATAGCAGAAATTGAATACCAGATCATGGAGCACTTTGCATTTTGCTGTGTAAACTGAAACAACAGAAAATTCTGAACTGCACTATTACTTCAATTTACATTTTTCATTGTTTATAATCCCTCCTTTTTTTATTTTCAATTGTTACTCTGATCATCTCCCCTGTACACAGCTCATTATTTTCTGCATTCAAAATGAACAGAAACATACAACAGCCAACTCATGTACTTTAACCAAGACTACCAAATGCCATTTCTCAGTCTAAAACAAACCAACCCAACTGCCATTAAACTTTCACATCATATGGAAGGAATTGAAGGAGTCCAACAGATCTTTCCCCCATACTTACTTATCATCAGCAAGGCTTGCAATATGTAGTCCATCGTGACTAAAAGATACTGATCTGACCCATCGGTCATTTGCACCTCCAGCAAATATTGGAGTAGGAGGTGGAAACAGATGCCTGCAGATAGAGAGAGAACCAACAGTGTAATACTTAAGAGCTACAGCAGCCTTCCTTCACCACTAATTAAGCTCAAAGAAAAAAAAAAACAGACTGAACATTTAAACTATGAAATCAGGAGTGGAAATTTAACTACTCTATCTTTTGCGGTACTGAGTATTTCAGCTTTACTGAAAATGCTTTAATTAGTGCACACTGAAGTACTGGTGCTTTAAATTCTTTCTCAGAAGGAAAAACTCCACTATCCTACCATTGCAGGATTTTTGTCAGCCACCACTAAGATTTTCTTTCCCAAGTCTTGTTATCAGTTACAGCTAAATAAGACCACTGATCTTCAGTAGGCACCTTCGTTGTAAATTTCTGGATTTAACTACTACACTTACCCAAACTCCATAAGAATAACTCCAACGTATGGATCCCAGACATAGACTCGAGTATCGTAGGATGCAGTAGCCAGTAAAGCTCCATCAGGAGAAAACTCACAGGCTACAACATCATTGTGATGTCCTTCAAGTTTTCGTATCATGGAGTATTTATCCATATCCCAGAGAAAAACCTGCAATTAAATAAGCTAATGTTATAGCTCTGCTCAGTGAAGCAATGAAGCAATTATGTTGTTTAAGAATAGCTGCTTATCTAGGATTATATTAAAATCAGGCATTATGAATTACTACAATTAAGAAATATGCTCAGTGTCATACTCGAGATTAAAATGAAAATTTTTAAAAATAATTAAAGCAGACATGCAAATTCTAACTCGCTTGTTAAATGTTATTAACAAAATAAGACAAAATATAAGATAAAGACAACACAATTTAACCACGTAGCTTACTGAAAATCATGTATTACAAAACTATTTTATTAAAATATGCAGAAATAAATAGGGTTAAACTCTACAGTCCCCTCTTTCCAGTAACTACCAAAATTTTAAGAAATATACAGACAGAAAGTGTAAGGTTAACATATTGTTACTCCAGTGGCATCCCTTTGAGTTTAAGATCACTTGTTTACAATTGGCTTGGATCACCAACGTCAGCCTAGGAAGAGAAACAGATACTGCAAGCAAAGAGAATTTTCACAGCCAAAAGTTATGTCTCTGGCAAAACAATAGGGAAGTCTAACCATATTATTAGAAAGAATTTATGCAATTTAAATCAAGTCAACAATAAAAAAGACATTAATATTACAATTTTCTCAGTTAATTGCACACTGTATTATAAACAATGATAAAATATTATTCTGGGATTTTACATGCAGTTGTACTTTATATATATATAAAATCAAAATGAAAATTGTGCATAATTACTTAATACGAACTATCTCTGTTCTGCAGCATAAGTTTATAGAAAACATATCATCTTAAGCAGAAGATATTATGTCCCTGAAGAGCTTATTAGGGTCCTTGATTTTTTCTTCCCCTTACTCACAGATTAAAAACAAACATCTTAGATAAGTCTATGTTTTACCAAAGCAAACGTGGCCTTAATGCCTCACATACTTCCTACAACTGAACCAATTTCTCTAAGAAGACCCCAGCGTTGCACAAAACTAGAAACTAGGTTTTAGGAGTCAAGTGTGTTTCACTGCTGTGAAAATTATTAAAAAAAAAAAAAAAAAAAAGAAAAGAAAAAAAAAAAGAAAGAAAGAAAGCAGAAAGTGGACATCAACCAGCACCTGCGTACGTACAGTACACCTTGCAGTCGAATGCAAGGTTACTTCATCCTATGGTAAAGTTCGCCCCCAGCCTGGTAGCCAGAGATGCCACTCTTTCTGCCCAGCTAACACCATTGTGCTCCTGTGTGAGTGGTGCCAGCTTAACCTCAATCACACCAATATTGCTGCCACCACCTGTGACAGGGAAAGCAAGAAGCTTATGGAAAACACACAGCCTAAAGATATCAATGTATACATCTACATCTGCACTAATTAAAGAAGAAACAAGCCCCCAAACTCAACTATTCTCTATCAAAACTGCACTGATAATTTAAAGCATAAAATGCATTTGAACAGTCATCTATACAAATTGGTATTCAATTACTGAATTGTGCTTATTAATCAGCACAGATAGGCTTCATTAAAACAGCCCAAAAAGCCCCTGTAACTCGACTGAATTCCCTTTTTTGTCTTAATCTAGTTCTTCAGTGCCAAAAAAAGTAGCTTACTGCTTTACCTGCACTGCTTTCAGTTCTTTAGCGGGGCATTATAATACAGATGAAAAGAAAACCAGTATGCTGTCCTTCATTCTAGTTCTATTAGACACATGAGTGCCACTTGTATTGGGAACACGCGGAAATATTTTTGTTCAGCAGGGAGATACCATGACTGCCTCAGACTTTGAAATGTCCCTTTCATTGAGTAGAAGATAGAAAGAATAGAATCAATAATAAAATAGCTTTATACATTAGTCTATGTATCTTTTAACACTGGAAGCTTTAGTCATTGATTTTATACTACAAACATGTTCAGATGTGCAAGATTACTTTTCAAAGAACACTTAGTTTCTTCAACTAAAAGCAGTGCAAGTTCATAAAATCAGTGTCTCAACATTTGCTAGTTAAATTTCATGCACTTCTACATCATCATAAAACATTAGAAATCCATGACACAGAGCACAAGCTTACAGTTACTTAGATTTAAAATGATTATGCATACAATTGAGTAGATTTAATGAACAAGAAACTCTGACACATACTGCTTTACTAGCTCCAACAGAACAGAGAATGGAAGAATCTGGAGAGAATGCACAACCATATACCCAGTTCTGATGTCCTTTCAACACTTTCATCATATTTCCTAAAAAATAAGAGATACATAATTATTTACAAAATCAATTTCCATTAAATGTTACAGATCCAATTTGAAAAGCTCTGCAAAATGTTATACTTTCTAAACATCTTGCAATGTCAGTCTGCACAGAGATAAAAATTCTCCTACACAGCCTCTAAGTCTTATTTCCCTACTGAAAGAAGCCACTTCACGAACTCTTTTAAGTAGTCCAATCCAGCTTGTACCTCTGGGGCATACATGGAGAATGTTTAGAGAACATACCAAGTAAATGATTAATAGGACAATTATTTATTTATTTAAATAAGTTCTGATCTGTGTTAACAGCAATAAACAATGGAGTACACGCGTATTTCTCCCATGCATTACAGCTGATGAACTGAAAACATACCGTCATCTTTCAGGTCCCACACTCTCAGTGTTTTGTCTCTGGATGCAGACACCAAAATCAGGCTGCCATCTGGGGCAAACGTTAAGTCTCTGACAACTTCTGTATGGTCCATCAGATTAAGGAGGAGTTTTCCTGTTATGCAGAAACACCACAATTTAAAATGAAGGGCTGTACTTTGTTCAGATTAAACTGACATATATTCTTCCCCATGCTCAAGAACAAAAAGTAACCTCTTGTTTTTAAAGTTCCCTTTGTTTCAAAATATACTAAAATTTTAAAATCCAGTAAAAGATTTTGGTGTAAACAAGTAATGTACATAAAGTCCCTCACGTATGTAACCATTCTGCAGCACCAAGGCCTCATCTCCCATCACTTACATCTGAAAGCACAACCTGAGTCTGTTCCTTCCTCTCGCAGAGCAGTATGTTTCCAGTTGCAACCCACGATTTCTTTTTTAGATCAATTTATATTCAATGTTCAATTCCCAATCAAAATTCTGCAAACGATTCATTCTTGTATCAATGATGTTAATACTGCATGAAGTGCCACCGAAACGCCAGCCTCCCCTCACCCCCTACCTGTATACACATCCCAGATCTTGATGCGCCCATTGTTCAGGCCTGTTGCAAGCAGAAGCTGGTCCTGCCCAAATTTGAAACGATGCCATTCTATATTCACACAGCGACTCTGCTTCTCAGGCACAGAAGACCCAAAAGCGAGACTCCAGACAATGTCACCGCAGTCTATTATATGTTCACAGGGCTTATTTCTCTGACCGCCGTCACTGTTCTGTCTTGAAAGCCTGGTACTGGCAGAATTTGCAACATTCTTTGTGCCGTGCAACAAGCTGCAAAACAAAATACAAGAGGACCTCTATGAAGAGTTATCTCCTATTTTGAAATCCTGAGGTTCTTCAGGCTAACTGAAAGCCACGCAGCTTTATCTTACAAGTTGGCAAGGCACTGGGACCACGGCACCAGCTTCACTATGCGATGTCCTTGCGACCAGGCAAAGTAGGACCCATCGGGAGCAAACGCAACAGTCCAGTTCTCACGTCCACACTTCTTGTCGAAGGGAGAAGTGGGGGCCAAGAGTTCTCCAACAGCCCGCGACCGTGCTGAAGGAAACAAAGGGGAAATTGCATTTCAAAATTAATGAGGCGCATTTTAAGACGCCACGAGGAACCAGGCAGCGCTACTCAACGGCGTTCTAGTTCGTCCCTTGTAAAGCAGCTGCTCTACAGGTGGTTGGGTCCCGCCGTGTCGTGGCGCCGGAGCAGCGGCAGCGGCCGAGCGCTGGCTGCCATGGCAGCGCCGCACCACGCTGCAGCCCGCCTGCTGCTGCACGGCAGAAGCTGCGCTGCCCGCCGGCTGCCGCCCACCGCCGGCAGAGGCGGCCGAAAGAAGCCCGTCGTGCAACAACGGCGCCTTCGGTGCGCTGGGTGCCGCCGCCCCATTCCGAAACCCGCGGACAAAGGCGCTCCGTTTCCCCGACGCGAAGCAGCCGCTCCGCGCCCGGGGCCGGGAGGGCCGAGCGGCGGCCGCGGGTCGGAGATCCGCTCCCGGCGAGGCCGCCCAACCCTCCCAACCCGAGCAGAGCCGCCCCGCCCGCGCCGCCTCACCGATGAGCTTCTCGTTGACACTCAGGGGAAAGCTGGCCATCGACGGGGCCGCCCTTCGGACCGGCTCGGGCGCGGAAACCTGCGGCCGGGCGCAACGCAGCTGCAGCGACCGCCGGGGACGCAGGAACTGAGACAAAATGGCGGCGCGGGGCGGCGGGCGGGGCGGGGAGCGGCGGCCTCGCCCTGCGGCGGGGGCGGGCGGCGGGGCTCATCGTCCTTCCCTCCGGCCTTCCCTCCCTCCGGCCTTCCTCGCTCCGTGCGGGGTCCCCGGCCGCGAGCTCTGCGCTTTCACTGCCCGTTGGGTTTTTGCAGCCCCGGCCCCTCTGCCCCTCTGCCCGGGCTCCTCTTGGCTCCCGAAGCGCCTTGGCTCTCGCTGCCCTGCAGAAGCCAGCACGCCTTCCTAGAGGCGATAGCAGCCCCGAAAGTCCCCTGGATGTGTTCACGTCGTACCTGGGCAAAACAGAGAGCATGGCATTCCTTCAGCAAGGCACTGCGGTTTCCTGCGGTTGCCACCCGCTTTAGCAGCGTCTTTCGGTCCCACCCCTGCCAAAAAAATACCACGGCCTGACTGCGGTAATGGACCAAACCTTGTGAACGTGGGGCCCTCGCTGCTGGGAGGATCACAGGGAAACCTGCTGCAGCCAGGTGGCCCCGTTACGTGGGGTGTGCTGCTGTGGCTGGAGGATGGGCTGTAGGGCCTCCGTGTGGGGTCAGAAGCATTCCTGCGTGGCTCTGCTTCCTGGCCAGCATCAGGTGACGATCCTCAGTGCCTCACATGGCAGTTGTCTCGTTGTCTTTTAAGACAAATTGTGGCATGCTTGATATCTGTGACCATGGGACTGCAAGGCAACCTGTAAACTAAGAAGCATGTAAATGCTTGTATGGGTGCATTGCAGTGTGTACCATACTGATGTGTGCCCCTGATTCCATCTTCCCTGACCAGAGGCTGGAAAATGCTGGGAAGGTTCCTGCATTCCGGACATTTCTTTGTAAAACAGTTCAGTGTCTAGATCCAGCAAGATCTGGTTTTATGCTTAAGTTTTTAATTTACAATTAAGGCTGATAGGGTTGTCTGTGAACTACTGGGTGACTCTGAGGCCATTTCAGTCTCGGTTTGGTTTTGTTTCAATGTCTGTCTGCTATTATCTCAGCTCACTGTAACGCCAGCTTGCACTGTACTCCCTAGTGGTGTAATGCAGCTCCTGCTCCATCAGTCCTTTGTTGGCTGCAGAAGGAAAAACCCTCACGAGCTTTGCACAGCAAGGCAGATTCGTAGACAGTGGATATTGCAAAGAGTTGCTTTGGAGTTACTCATAAATGTAGAATGTTTGAACTGGGTCCTCTCATGGCTGAGGCGATTCGTATCATGAGGTTTCTCCTCGGGGCCTGAGCCTCACCTACAGCCAAGTAAGGCTGGGTTCTGTTTGCTTACCTTGGGGGCTGTTACAGCCTGGGAAGATAGCAGTCAGGTTACACAGCTTTGTGGGAGTGTTGCCATGATACTGACTTTCTTGCTTTTTAAAAAGAAGCAAAGCGTGTGCCAATTTATTATTTCTGTAAGCTTTGATATTCTTGTAAGGATGACTTCAATGGTTTGTCTTTCTTCCTCAGAGTGCCTTCTGTTCAGTTGTGTAATAGATTTGAGGCCTAGAAGAGATGATTAGCTCATTTAGCATGGTCTTTGTATAACACAGGAATAGAGGATGGTCTGCTGTAAGGCACCTTCTAGCAGTGAGGCTTTCCAGCAGTTGCTGTTGTTCAGCCATCACAGCTCTGGAGTCCAGCTGCCAGTCTTCGAGCTTCCCAATCTGCCTTTTGGACACAAATTGTGGTAGGTAAATTCCCAGATTTTGCAAGTTTTTTGGAAATTGTTTGGTGTCACAGAGTGTTGTGGAGACATTACCAACATCTGTCTTCACACCCAGACAGCAGGGCTTTTATCTCATGTTTGGAGCCTGGACAGAAGAAGCAGAAAGCTGAGTTCTGTCTGCATGATGCTGACTTCACCATTATAACTGGTAAAAAGTGTTGTTCTAAAAATCAGTCAAAACTCAGAGAAAAAAATCACACTTCCCATTCTCAGAGCCCTTGCTGTAGTTATTGCTGTGTAAGTGCAGCAGGCTGGATGACTTTTCAGATGTTTTTTGCCGTGGGCTACTGGTGAGGCATAACTGTGGAATCAAGGGTGGCACCAGCGCATACCCCACACAGTCACATGTAGCAAGGGCCTGCAGGACTGTGCGGATGACTCAAGGCTGATTTATGTGTTTTCCATTATCCTCCCTTGTGGATGCAGCTGCCAAGTCTGCTCAGCACTGTTCAGCTGGGAAGCTAATAAGCTCAGTGCCATCTAACTCCATTGAGACTCCACGCACTGTTATAAGCAGTTACAAATGAAAGAGGATTTTTGTTTTCTGTCTGCCTGAAGTAATTCCTAAGAGCCAGGTTACAGGGCTTTTCCCCAGCTGCTAAGACACCAGGATCTACTGATTCAGCATTCTTGTATACTGACTTGATGAATCTACTTTAACGCATTGCACTTGTTTAATCTTTTCTCTGAATTTTTTAACTAATTTGTATGATTTTTCAGTCAGCTTTGAGGCAGTTGTTTTGACTCAGTCACTTTCTATTAGGTTATGTGTATCCCAAACAAGGGACTGTGACGCTCTTATATAAATTGGGTTTTATACATTTTCACACAGCCTGGAATTTGTAGAATGAGCCCAGGTGTCTGCTTCCTGCATTTTCTGCCTTCTAGGCACTTGCAGGACCCTCAGTGGAGTACTTGCTCTGTTTCACTTCCATTACTATGGCTTTCTGCTGAAAGGCTTCCATCACAGAAAGGCTGTTCATTCCAGTTAATGAATCCTGGTACAGATCAGAAGTGAATATTGATCACAGTTTCTGTTCATGCTGTGCTTAATATACAGGTCTCCATTCAGTTTTTGCAAGCCTTCCTGATAAAAATTTTCTGTTTGGGGACCAGCAAGGTTATGTTTCTATTATCTGTGGTTGTTTGGGTTGTACAGACCAACCTCTGGGAGCCTGCTCAGCACAGTCAATGTATGACAGCAAAGTCCTAGAAGAGCCCATGGCCAGGCCAATGTCCCTCCTCTTCAGTCGCTGTTTTGTGGAGTACAGCTGGCAAATGGCAGCTGAGGGGACAGTTATGGGCAGTGACAGGAATGTCAGGGTGGCTGATCTGTGCAGTACTGCATGCATCTGGGTGGTCTAACTGTCATTAAAATATACCATCTATAGTCCACATTGTTAATAATTCACAATCTACTGTTTGTTTTGAGTTGTCTCCTTGGGTCGGAGAAAGTGCAGCGTTAGTTTGTAGGAGGAGAAAGGGTGGAAGAAAAAATCAGAGTGGAGGAAGAGGGCAGCGTGGGCTGAAGAGAAAAAGGGATCATAGCAGAGAGAATGGTGAGCAGCAGAACATTGTGTTGGCTGAAGAGAGAAATGCTGTCAGCACCCCAGGACAGAGAGCTGTCCTCACTGCCACAGCGTACCCTGGAAAGCTCTGACTGTGGGTGTGGGGGGCCTGGGGAAGCAGGGAAAAATCCAGGTACCCCCCAAAGGCTGTGTGGCTGCCTCAGTCTTGGCTGTGGGCACAGCCTTGTTCTGGGCTCCTGCCTGGCTCCTCTGTGCTCTGTGAGGTGCAGAGGCTCAGCTGCGCAGGCCCCAGTCGCGATCTTTCTTATGGGGAAAAATGTGTCACAAGAATGGATTAATTGACCCTTGAGAAAATGTATCAAACATAGCAAAAAGGTATTTTTAAAAGTTCTGAGAGTTGTATACTCAGAGCATTTGTGAACTGGATAAAAAATTTCTTGTTCCTTGAAGACATGTAGGTGAAAGTAACCTACTTTCCAAGGTTGACGTCTTCCAAGTGGTGATTAAATACAGGTAAATTTCAGCAGAAAGTGAAGGTGGTTCAGGTGACAGCCCCACAAACTACAGGGCTCAAAAAACTGGTACATGAAAGCATACCACAGCCCTGCAAGAAACTTATGGCAGTGTGTGAGACTTTGTGTACCAGGCTTTGTGATTTCACATACTTATATACTATAAATATTAACAATTCTAGGCAGTCTTTGCCCATCTCAGTCTCTCCCTACCACCCTTGTTGCCACCCTGCTGTGGCTGGCACAGTTTCAGCTATTTCATCTCATGTATGTGTTGTTCTTTGCCTGATGTCTACAAGTGATATTGGCACAGCTCAGCTGCTTGGAATAGGACTGCTGGCCCTGAGGAGCCTGCATTCTGAACAGAGACAAACTGGCTGGAAGGGGAGTCAGGAGACGAGGCCGTTTCTCAGGGTCATTGTGGAGCACCAGGAGCAACATCTGACTTCGCAGTCACCTCACACACAGGGTGAGGCTGCCTCCACACTGAACTTCCACGCTGGCATTGCCCCCACTGCTCTGTTGCTTAGCTGTTAGATTAGTTTTCCGGAGATGGTTGTAAAGTGATGCATCTGGTATCTAAGGGGTTAATCTGTAGAGGCCTGCTAAAGGCATAGGGGAAAAAGTGCATGGATGGAATATCAGAGAGATGAGATTGGTGTTTTTTTTTCTCAGCATTCTTTTGGTCTCTTAGGGATTGTATCATTTTTAGACCACATCTTTTTGTTACAATAAATAGAGCAGATGGCTTTTCTGTGTGTAGTGAACTGGCTGCTTTCACCATGGGTAGCTTCACAGAGCTCCGGGTTTATTCACGTTAGCTTCTGAATGATTCCTTCTTTGTACGCTGGCCCTGGATGTTGCACCTTGTGAGGGAGCACTTTCAGGAACATCTGTGCTAAATTTACCCACTGAAGCAACGAGAGCTGTTATCTCAGACGGCTGAAGGTCATGTGGAGAGGTGTGAACTTGAGCTGCCCTAAGCCGCGACAGTGGAAGAGGGTCCTTGTACTGCAGACAGAGCAAGGCAGTCTCTGCTGGGTCTGCTGGGTGTGCACCTGATGTGTGCCATCACAGCCTCCGCTGTCTCTGACCTCTGCTGCGCAGCAGTTTGCTCTCCTTTTCTCACAAACCCTTCAGACAGTGTGCTGGCTTTCTGTGCCTGGTTGCTTTCTCTGGTTGACTTTTGTAGCCTCAGAGCTCGAAGGCTCCTTGCAGATGAAGGCTTCTTGCAGAGGAGCACAGTGCTGTGCTCTCATGGAGGATTTGCAGTGACTTTCTGTTCCAGTGCACAGGGAAAAATGTTACTGAGTGCTTTTCCATTCTTTTGGCTTAAATTCCTGCACTCTGGTCTGCAGTTTGTGATTGTTTACAGGTGCAAAACACTGAGTCTGTTGTTATAAGCAGGGTTATAAGCATTGTTCCAATTATTTCATTAAAATTGAACAGGATAGAAGACCTTCTGGCCACAGCATGGGATGCAGTCAGAATACTACTTCCTGACATTGCTACACGCTTCCCAGGTGAATGTGGGCAGCTCACCAAGTCCAGCCTTAACCAAACTTAAAACCGCCCAGTTTGGGAGCAGTAACAGAATGCTTTGAGATAAGGATACTAACTCTTAAGAGAATTGCAAAATACTGTATTTAAATACTGAATTATTTTGTGATGAGGAATGGGCCCAAAGGGGCCAAGATTGGGAAGCTGATGTGAGACCAGAGGAATGCCAAAGCAGTCACGTAACAGTCGAAATAAGGGCTGTGTCCCGGCTGGCTGTGAGTGTGATAATGAGATAGCAGGGAATATTCTGAGTGGTGCCACTTCCAAACACGTTTGTGTAGATACAAAAAAAGCATCACTTTTTAAAAAATAAAAACTGATCTGGCAGAAAAGCGTACAGTGATACATGCTGACCTGAATTGTAATCAGCAATAAACTGCTGAATGTGTTTACAAGAAGAAGAATATTTTTTGTTTTTGATGAAGTCTGTGTTCTGGCACTGGATGAGCAGGATTGTGCAAGCAGAGGGAAAATCAATCGCATGGAGAGTGTCCTTGTCAAATCCAATACATTTTCCAAAAATTAAATTTGTAGAAAGCAAGTTGAATTTAATAGGAAAAATGAAACAATTGAATAGCTACATTTTGCAAAGCAGATCGATAAATTAATAAGAGCAGAAAAAGTCAACATACTGGGGAATGATAAGGTTGTGTCTGACAGCTTCTGCCTGGAAATGGAGTAGGCTGCATTCCTGCTGCAGTTGAGTTGGGAAAGAGCAGGTTGTTCACTGATAAAGCATGTTTGCTCATAGCCCAGAGGTGAGCCGGAGCTGGTAGGGATCTGAGCCTGGAAATGTTGGGCTGGATTGTGTCCAGGCTTGTTGCTGCAGGAAATGTGCAGAGGGTTACAGAAAGGGTGATGTTCAGGAGAAATTGAGGTTCTCTCCTGCTGGAGGTTGGACAAGAGAATTTCTTAAAATCTCTCCTAGCTCCCATTTTTGATGGCCTGTTAAAAATGTTTGGAAATAGGTATAAGAGCAAAAGGAGAAATGGGAACAAGCCTATCTACAGTACAGCCCCTTAGATTATAGAATGCATGCCTGTGTTTGCTCAGTGTAAGGACAGAGATGTAGGCAAACAAAAGCAGCATTTGTTTTGAAGGAACGTGTATACCTCACTGCTTTTAGGGAAATTCCCACAAACACATCTGCAGATCAGAGTGCAGGATATCTCTGGGTGGCACATTCAGAATAATGCATGCGATGTGATCTGACAGTTTAGCTGGATCTGTACAGATCTGAGCACTGGCCTGCAAACAGTTTGCAGTGATTGAGTAAAACAGTTTAGGAAACAAAAGCAGATATATATATATATATATATATATATACACACATACATATATACACAAACAACTCCTATTGCAGGTAGAGCTATAGCGATGTAGAAGGGCCCTAGGTGAGCTCAGCTCATTGCTGAAATTAGAGGAATAAACCACAGTAGTGCAGGCACATTTATACTTTGTAGCTGCCTCCGTGCTGAAGGTTTCGTTTCATCGCATTTGGTTCTGAGCAGACCTGCACACAGAGGCACCAGCACTGCTGCTGTAATTTGCTTCCTGCATTGCTTTTTCCCCCACCGAAGCGCCGTGCCTGGCTCTGGGATCAGCCAGATGTGGTCACGTCAGTGAGTCTGATGGCTTTTAAGGGAAGGTCCTGCTTTCTGCATTAATGTAATTGCAGGGTTATTTGTGTAATTCCTTCCACATCTTACTTCCTGAAGGCCTGGCACAGAAGTCTGGTTTTGTAATCTGAGTACTGAAGAGTGACTGGATGTAATTATGTGCTCTATTATTCCAGCAGCTCCATAGCACAGAAAGTAAAAGCTGAGTGTTGCCGTTAGTACTGAAAACCCAGAAGTTAACATGTGAGATGTTTTCCTAGTAACTGTTTTGCACTATGTTTCCCAAAGGAGACGGATGAGATTTCTTGTTACACATCCATTATGACTCCCTGGAAGTCACAAATTGTATAGAAAATGCACAGTCACAAAGTTGTGACAGCAGCAGTGGGTTCCTCACTGACACAAAGCAGGATTTGGGGAGTGTAATTTACGTTTTTCCCAGATGCCATTTAGGTGACCACACACGGGGAGATGAGGTGTACATGCTCAGACCTGCGGATGGATCTACAGCTGCAGAACACATTAATTGCAGCTGAACTTTTCATCTCACCAGCTGTATGTTGCTGCCTCTTTGGTGCCATGCATGCCTGGTCACTAGAGTTTTGGTGGGAGAAGGTTGCTGTTAAATAAAGACACAAGAAAGGTGTTTTTTGCAAGACCTGAAGTCTATGTCCTGATATGAGCAGGAAATACATATGTATCCTGATGTAGTGACACCATGTTAGAAATACACTTTGCAGAATTTAGGTTGTGAGTTCTGCTCTTCAGTCATGCATCCTGTGCTCGCAGGGTTTGAGCGCTTCGTACTCGCACAAACAAGGTGACAGCATTAAAGATGTAATGCTGTAGCATCACATGATGAGGCTTTGTTGTGCACTGAAACAACGTCATGCGGTGTAAACATCCTCTGTCATCAGGCTCAGTTTACAGTGCTGATAGCAGGGCTGATAGCAGTCCTGGTAGGCAAACTTGAGGCAGTTTTAATCCAGGGCATTTGGACACCGGTGGCAATGGTGGGACAGGGATGCACCACTCACTCCAGAAAAGTAATGTTTGCTGGTGCAGTCAAGTAATAAGATAATATGGGAGTAGATCTTGAAGATAGTTGTAAATAAAAGTGGGTAAACTCTCTTTGTGTGCTACATCATCCAAATTAGAAGCTACTAATTAGTGTTTATCCTCACTTAAACTGCTCATCAGCAAGGTTATGTTCTCCTAGAGACTTTTAAGCTGTTCTCTGAAGTTCTCTCCCAGGGTGGGCATGGGCACTGCTCAGGGCTGTGCTGCTGCCTTGCTGTGACAACGGAGTTAGTCAGACTGCTCCCTGGGCTGTTTGCTCTTTTGACTTTTACACGTTTCACCAGTTTCGTTTTAATCTGTATTTGTGCAGCGCCTTACATAAAGGATCTGGGTTTTAGGCGTGGTCCATACTGCACTGCAAAGAGCATGCAGTACAGTGCAGAGCTGCTACCTTGGTGTGAGGATGATAAAGCTGTCATGTGAAGACTGGGGAGGCACTGACACTGGTGCCCAGCTTATGTCTGTGCAGCTTCTGATCTTAAACTGCAACTGGAATCTCTCCAGTACTAGGCTGGTAGAACCCCCAGCTCCACCGCACCCCGTCGGTGCCTTGTGGGCCTGGATTTGGAGCCCATACCAGCATGACTGAGTCAAGAAATTGTGTGCTTTTTTGTAAAAACTTCAATCAACGTGTCAGTGAATGTTCTGGCAAAGGCGATACCTACACTGCTGTACAAGTGCACAGGACTGTGCAATATTTTTGCTTTCCAGAGTGGAAATGAGCTTTGATAGCAGCATAACTATTTCTTTATATGGCAAGAAGAGATGAGTTGGCCAGGTCCATTCTGCCAGTCTGATACACAAAATATCCTCAGTGTAGTTCCCTTACAGAACTAAGCTGGGGGAAGCTACACCTTGACAGGTGTAACAGAAAAATATCAATTGAGACCTTCCCCTTCCCCTTCCCTTCTTGCTGAGCTGGGAAGAAGTATTTTCCTCTTGCCTTCTCCCTTTTTTTTTTTTTTTTTTTTTTTTTGGCTGGCTTTTCCTGTCCTACTACATACTCTCAAAAAAGCTTGGCGTTTTTCCCTGTGCTTTGCAGCTAAGGAATGTTTTCTTCTTTCTCAATTTCTGTTAGTGCTGCAAGTAAGGCAGAAGTCACTTTTGTGTTTCACTGTTGCTTTTAATTCACGTGATGATATTGAAGAAATTTGTGGAGCTGCAATGCTGCAAGACTGAGTGAAAGAAGACCACGTCTGCAAAGTAGGTTAATGAGTGCCCTGCTCCCTGTGGGGTCAGGTCCATGTTGAAGGCAACAGTAGCTACTGGTGGCCAGCAGCATAGCTTTACTGTGTAATAATGTGCTTCGGTTTTAATTATCCCATGATGATTAGACTATCTGGCTATTATGATTATTCTGTGTCCAAACTCTAATTTCTCTAAATTATAATCCATTATTCTGTGATAGTTCGTTCATTTGCTTTCTCTCAGATTTAACAGATCCTATGGCAGCCAGGGAGAAATTGGAAAGCACAATATACGGAATAAAGTCCATGGTATAATCCTTCAGAGAGATTTTCTTTGTGTTTTGAAATCTCTACACCACATTTCAGATGAGATAATAAGGTAAACGTCATGGAAAGAACACAAAACCACCATTCGTTCATCAAATGAAAATAAATACGGACTATTTTCCTACACTTGGAACTTCAGGGGTTTTAGTGGCCTATAATGCCCTCTAATGGACAAATCTGTTGGAGCAACGTCCTCCTGGGAGGTGAAAACCAGCATCTCAATGGGGATGGAACTGGCAGCACTGCCGGCCAGGCTGGGCGGCTTTCCTTGGGAGCCTGCCAGCTCTTAGATGAAAATCCGTGTTTGCTGAGTATGTAGCTTAGAGACATTGTCACCTTTTACCAAAATCTTGGCAGATCCTTTTCTTCCTGCCTTTCTTCCACGTTTAACTGAAGTTTGTTTGTTTAACAAACTGTGCTTAAAAGGAGTAGGAAAATATTTTTGCCATTGGCCCCAGAGTTGGCCCGTTTCCTCTAGAATGACACCCTCTCCATCAGGAGCTGAGCTCAGATGTGACTTACAGGGGAAGGCAGATCTGGCCAGGTTGTTTTCTCTGCGTGCCTTGGTTTGCTCATCTGAATCCCCGTCCTCTCACTTCAGCAGAAAGCAGAAGTGCCAGAATACCTCCAAGGAAGTGATTCAAGGGGCATTTCTTGACTTAACTGGAATCGTGACTGTCTGGAACTGTTCCCACATAGATAGATTTGCAGCTCTTGGTTAGCTGCTTGGCACTTTAGGTTTTATGAGGCCAAAGCCTGTGCTGAGAGGTGGCAGAGGAAGAAGTGGGGGCTTTCCTCTTGCGTATGACCCTGTCACCATTGTCACTTTTGACAGCCAGAATAGGAAATTTTTAGCAAGGAAAAAACATTGACATTCACTTTAAAGCCTGACAAAACAGTGGGGTATTTTTGTGGATGAGTTAGGCTGTAATTTCTTATTTGAGTTTACATACAAGCTTAAGAAAGTGTATTAAACTAAAGTGTCTTAAAAAAACCCTTACCAAAATGATCAAGAAGCACCAGAATGCCAAAAGCTGCTGAGAAATGGTACCGCAACTCAGAATCTATCTGGAGCTAAGGACCTTGCAATGATTTCTCTTCAAACAGTTTGTACCCAGCAGTCATAAATTGCCACGTGTCTGCCTGCTGGAAGACAAAATCATGCTGCTTTTCATGTGTCCAGCAGGCAAAGTCCTACACCAAAATTAACAGTAGCGATGCTGTGCTTTTTTCTAGAATAGGGATTTTAGGATAATGCGATTTGAAGCACTTTGTACTGAGTCTAGGAAAGAAAGGGGAAAAAAATAAATAAAAGGAAGCAGAACATTGTGGAAGAGTGATTGTGACCAAATACTGGCTGGAAATTTCCAAAGAGTTTGAGGGAAGCACTGAGGATTTCCAGCATCACCGGCCAGCCTCTGAAACACCCCTCCCCCCTAAGGTCTGGGAAGGCTGCAGCAAGTCATGTTTGCTTTTAGGGAACAGATTTGCTTTGGGAAAAACACCCTGAGAAACAGGAAGAAGCACTGTTTGTTTGGTTTAGTTGATTCTGAGGGGAAGAAGTCTTTTTCTACTGAAGTCGAGAGTTCCCAAGATGCCTCCGTCTCAGATAATCTTGTCACCCCTAATTTTTTTGTCTTTCTGAGATATGTTTTTCACGAGTATCAGTCAGCTGAAGCCCGTCCCCCCCCCCCCCATTAGCTGTTCTTTTGATTTCGGCAGGGTGCAGAGATCCCTGTGAAGGTTGTGGCTGCGTTGCCTCAGGTGGGAGTCATTCCTTCCTCCTTGCTGTGGGACGCTTTGATACTGAGCAAGGATGCACACATATGGCGTCGGTTTGATACGGATATAAATGTATATAACAAATACAGCGAAAGTATTTTCTAGTACATAATTCAACCTTTGGTTTTAAAAGTCTTTCCGAGATGTCGGTGCTGACGGCCGCGATGCTCTGTGATGCAGAGGAATCACCGCCGCGTTGCCGCGCCCGGCAGCGAGGATCGCAGGGCGGCTCAGGCGCCCCCCGCCCCCCGCGCTGCTGGTTCCGAAAACCCGCTGTGAGATTTTCTCCCGCTTTGGCCCAACGGCAGAGGAGGCGCTTCTTTGCTTCAGCGCCCAGCTGTCAGTTTTTATGCCTCAGCCCCCAGCTCTCCCCTACGCGCTGGCCGGTCTGAGCTCCCACTCGGAGGCCCCGCCCCCTCCTGCGTTTATTTGTACCGCCAGGAGCGGCTGCCGAATCACCGGGAGCGAAGGGAGCGGCGAGGGGCGGAGTCGCACCGGGGGCCGTTACCGCGATGTCAGCCGGTTTACCACGAGCCCTTCTCTACCCTTTGGAGCGGCACCAGCCCCGCTCCCCATCCCGCACGTAACCCCGCAGCGGGACGCAGCCGAGCCGCGCCCCGCCCCG
>JAPSGF010000022.1:8642451-8707196 GCA_035772895.1 Perdix hodgsoniae | reverse complement strand
CGCCCCTCGCGCGGCTCCGGGCGGCGGGGTGGAGCCGCGCCGGGAGCCCAGCGAGGCTGCGGGGCTCGGCTCGGCCTGGGGCGCCTCGGCCGCTGCCCGGGGACGGCCGGCGGGGCCGCGGTGCCCGCTTGTGCCTCAGCCCCGCTCCCAGAAACGTGCTCGCCTTTTGTGGCTGTCGTCGCGCGTTCCGCCTCTTTGCTTTCCGCCTTCTGGCTCGGCAGAAAGGAGCGAAGCCTCAAAGCGGCTGTGGAGCGGCTGGGGCGATTCTGCCTTCTAACCCGTCGCTTAACGGTGAGCGTTGGTGTGAAATTTCACCCCCGGGGCCGGGAGCTGCGCTGCGGGATGGGGCAGCTCCCCGCGCTGTGGCGGTGGCGGATTTTTGCTTCTGTTTACGAAAGCCGGAGCCGGCAGCTGGGAGAAGGGTTTTCTGAATGGAAGCAGGAGAGATTTGTGGGCCTTGGACTTTGTGTCTCTGATCCACATGAAGAAACTGCTTACTGGGATTAGGTGGCGTGACTTCCCAGCGAGGCTAAGCCTGCTGCTTAAGCTTGGCGATTTTACTCCCAGGATGCTTTCCTGACACGTAAGTGGGAGCTGGGCTGAGTCGCAGCGGTCGGTTTCTGCCGTGTCTCGTTTGGCCGTGCCGTCAGCGCATCCCTCGTGGCACCGAAGGCACTTCTCTGAGGGCTCAGCCCAGCGCTGGGCCAAAGCATGGGGTTGGTTCCGAGCCCTGGGTTCTGTTCACCTGCCTGAGCCGTGTGTCCCTGACGGTGAAGCTCGGCTTCGGACAACCTGCGGAGAGACGGCAGCTTAGCTGTAGGAATTAAGCTGCTCTTTTGTTACGTTTATTTAAAAACTGCTCTGAATGAAATTTATTTAAGGAAAAAAAGTTTTGTCTGTTGACTTCAAAATGATACAGATTCTTCATGTGCATTTTAGGTGCGGTGGTTGCTTGGCCAATGTATCCCCCCACACACCGCCTTATCTTGAATCATAGATCATTTTCTCCATAGGCTTTAAAGGCATGGTGCTGATTATTTTCCCAGTGTTGCTAGAATATGTTTCTTTGTGTACTGGTGTTAAAAGGCCCAAGGCTTTGTCGTTTGCTTTGTTATGTATATTGTGGAACCGGGCTTGCCAACATCTGTTAAGAGTTAAGAACTTGAGCTTTTTAAACAGAAGTATTTTTCTGCACATTTTATGGAATAATTGCAGAAAGGTATGTGGGAGGAATCCTCTCCTGACAGGAAGGAAGCTGCTCTGGTTTTTGAGATGCTATAATATTGGAGTTGCAGGGACAATCCACATCAAATGCAGTTTTGACTGTTGTGGTTGCTGGGTAGTTTTGATGATGGGCTCTATTTGCAATATTTTAATCAGTTTATTGAGTGCTTCTCTTTAACCAGTGCAATTTTTTTTTTATGCTGTATTAAGTAGTGAATGAAGCAGTGAGACAAGCAGGAGATATTAATGCCTTCTTTTTATCAGAAGTTTTTGCACTCATTTTATTAATCTCAGCTCAGGGGTCTCATTTTGGTTTCTTTTTAACGCGTAGTTTCCTCTGCCTCGCCTGGCAGTGATCTGCGGGGTGGAAAAGTGTCTGTTCTCAAAAGAATCCTCAAGGGACAGCTTTCTGCTGCTTAGTGAATTCTGAGTCGGTGGTGGTACTTCATGCTTCTTGTCGCTGCTTACTTCTGTGTCATTACTGGGTAATCACGTGCTCATTGAGCTGTTATGTCTTTGATCACTCATTGGAAAATTAAGTTTATAATTAATCAGAATGCGCTGAATATAGCGCATGTCATTTTAGTGATGATAATGCATTTTTGAGCCTTTGCATTCTGTGTCTGCCCTGCTACATGCAGACCTTTTGATTCAGCATTGAGGGAGCCAGAATGCCGTGTGATGTTATCATCCCATTTGAGTAGGGAAGGGGAGTTGTGTTTGTTTTGAGTTGTGAGTTGTTCTGTTTTGTTTTCTGTGGGGGAGAAGACAAATGTTTTCAAGGTTTATTCCTTCTTTTACAGAGAAAGAAAATGTAACCATCTTTCACCAACTTTTACAGACAGTCTTTTCATTCATTTTAAGACAGATGAACAACAAACTGAGAGAATGCTAATCGTCCTGAAAACGACCAAAATCAGTGCAAACCAGTTTGTTCTTGTCTACTCTTGTTTCTTGTTATAAATGGTGCTTTAACCAAAATCCGCTTTTGTGTGCATGATTCTCTGGGCCTACAATGAATGGCAAGCACAGTTTTATGAATTAACCAAGGGCTGACTGACTGAATGCATTTTTCCAAGCTGGTGCCAGTTTTGCCCATCTGCGCTCAGTTCTGACACTTCAGCTACTGCAGCTCTGTGTTGAGCCACCCTTGAAGACTGCTTGAAGGTTTGAGCTGGTGCAGAAAGAAGCAATTGACTGTACATGTGAGATTAGATCCCATTTCTTGTACAGTGCATTCAAAAGCAATAAAGATGTTTCATATATAGCAGTTATGAATACATTTTTCAAAGCTTTCAGTGGTCTGGATGGAATTAGACTGCTGTAGCACCAAGAGGCTGGGCTGTGTTTTAGTGAAGTTCTCTTATTTCAGATGTATCCAGGAATTTGTAAAATAAAACGGTCTCTTTTCTCCTTTGGAAATGTTCACGTTCAACTTTATGTACTGTAATTTTATAGTGTTTTTCAATGTGTTACAACTGAAGTCATGGGAAGGCTGATGCAGTGGTGAAATCACAGAATCACAGAAATGGCTCTTCTGCACTTAGCAAAGAAACCTCACTGCCTAACCCAGTTAAGTCTGGGCTTTTTAAGGACTGTCAGATAGAATAAAAATATTAATCCAGTATAAACGAGTGGCAACTTAAACAGTTATGATATACTTTAATGGAAGAAGCCCCTTATGGTTTAGGTTATGGCTTAGTCTCCCCATGTGTAGTTTGAGATATGATTACTTTCAGTTAAGAACGCTTGTATAAAAACTGAATGCCATTAGGAATGCTCCCTCCTTAACTTTCATTAGAAGGCATCACATTAAAGCAGATCTTCCCTCCTCCTGTTGCTTCTCTCTGTGGCATTTGAAATCCATGCAGAACTGCAGACCCAAAGAAGTGCTCGCTGCAGGCACTGTCTTCGTGTTCTTCATTGTTTTTCATCTGAGCTCGTTAAGAAACCACTAGTAGTGATAAGTTCGTATTTTAAGGAACTTCAAAGTATTTTGTGTAAGTTCTGATGGCTCTGGTGCCCGGGCACAGCAGAGCCCTTTGCTGCAAGGAGGACCAGGCTGTGCAGAAGGTGGAATTCTTTTTGTGCAACTAGTCTGAAAAAAAGCTTCAGAGGAGCTGAGAAGCAAAGCGGGCTGTGGCACTGGGCTGAAGCACAGAGGTGCTGTTTTGTGTCTCCCTGCCATAAACCTGAAGCAGCTTTGTTCTTACTTTTCTAGACAGTGTATGTAAAGTATTTGTACAGAGCTGCTGTTCTGTGTGCAGATGTGGCCTGCAGAACAGACACAGGAATGGTCCACGAGCAGCGGATGTTACCTGAGTCCATCAGCTGCTGAAAAGCAGCAAGGTGCTGTGATGATTGTTCCATGTTTAAGTAGGGAAAAATAGGCATTTGTGGATGGTACAAACCATTACTTGAAAACATTGTTTTATTACTATTTTTTTTAAGGGCATTGTCTATAAACTATTTTCAAAGTTCCCTGTTCTTCAGAAGGCTTAGTTATGAGGTACTTTCACTGAATTAAAACTTGTTAGAAGGTGGTGCAGTGCATGTTTATAGTTTCAGAGGGAGATGCCTGTTGGTCTTTAACTGGTGATGCTGAGGAAATAATGGTGCTGTGTATATTTTCAGTGTCTGTAATACAGCTGTGCATTACAGCCTAATGAAGAAGCTCCAATAAACTGTTTGAAATGGAAAATTTCAAAGTAGATTTATTTTTATGCTGTTAAGAATGGCACTGGAGGATTTGTTCTGGATGTTATGTTTGTTATTTGCTCCTGATTGGCTTTTCTAGTGTCAGCAGTACTGGGAACACAAGGTTACTGCTGTCCTGAATTCAGGATGCACGGGGGCTTGTACTCTCTAACTGCAACTGTCAGGCTCAGCTATTTAATGGCTTTTCCTCATCTGTGGCAGCAAGATTCTGTTTCAGCTCATCTTAAAGTATTTAGAACTTGATAGTTGAAAAGATTCCAGATTCAGTCTACATGTTTTTTTTCTTTGCCAGCTTCATCAAGGAAAGCCAATCGTGGACCAAAATGCCATTGCTCCCCGTCCTTTTTAGGTGGTTTGACACCTAGGCCTGGCTTAGTCAGACTGGTAAGAGGGAGGGAGGTTCATCACAGCGCACGTCCGTGTGTCCCAGGGTGCTTCATAAGGCTGCTGGCTGTTGCTTCCTATTTTACTGGTGAGAGCAGTTGAACGAGGGCGCAGTGACCGTCCTGTGCCAAGCTGCGATGAGTTCAAAGCGGTGCCTGTTCATACTTGGAAACTCCTGTTGTACAGAAGCCTCGTGCTTTATTTTCTGATTCAAATAAAGGCTGTACAGGTAATCCATTTTCAGTCTGTTACTTTCTCAGATTTTATTTTAGGAAAAATAAGGTTCAACTTTTCTTGTAAGGTTTAGATTGGATTTTGGTGGAGAAGCTGCGTAGTTTCTTTCTGGTCGCTCAGCACTGCGTTTCAGTTGGGTGCAGAGTGCTCCAGCATGTCAGAAAGCACAAAGGAAATAGCTGAGGAATCTAAAAAAAAATTCAGTGCTAATATTTCCTTTTAATGTAGCTTCCTTTTTCAAAAGGCAGTATAAAAAGCAGCTTTACTTCTAGGTGACCTTGCTGCAGTGGCTGTTGTGGCAGGAAGCTCCAGAAGCGTGTAACGCGATGTTTCCATTGCATGGCAGCACACAGAGCTGGATCTGACACACTTCTTTGAGAGGCACTTCTGAAGCGTTCTGTTGCTCGTGGTGTTGAGCTTTTCTGCCGTTGTCAGCACAGACCTCAGAATTCCAATGAAAGTAATGCTGAAATTTTTAATTAAATGTATCTATCTTCCACTAACGACTTCTGAAAATACCTTGTAAAAATAACATCTAGCAATGAAAACAAAGCCTGAGTCATAAATGCTTTGATGTGCCTTTTCCAGTTCCGAAATGAAGGCTCTGAAGCCCCGCGCTCTGCGGAGCAGTGGTGCCGTACGGACGGAGCTGCGCGCGGCCCTGCAGCAGCAGTGCTGCCCAGCCGTGTGCTTGGGGTGCAGCGCTGGGCTCGGGGATCCCTGAGCTGATGACCCGAAGAAGGTGTTCCTCCAGGACCCCCTGCGCTCGTTTGCTGGCCCTGATGGCATTTGCTGTGCCTGCTGCTGGGCTGCGGCGCTGCTCCGCGGCACCCAGTGTGGCACTGCGTCGCTTTTGGACTGGGGCGGTGGTACCCAAAAAACCCAGTGCTTTGGACTCGGACTGAACTGCAGTTTATGTGGAGAGGAAATTGCTCCCAGGCATAAAAGCTAAATAGTGTGCTACAGAGGTCCATTTCCCTACAAATGGGAGATGTGGTGTAAATTGGTTGTGTTTAATGATGAGATCAGAACTTGTTAAGAAAAATATTTCAAGTTTTGGATTCTTTACAGTTCATGCAGAAAAGGTTGTGGCATTCATTTAGAGCTATTGGTCTTTCAGAATATGCTCTTACTGAGAGCTCTGGCCAGAATTAAATCTAGCAGAGGCATCTGATTAAAGTTTCTGTAGATGGGAATTCCCGAGTCGTACTTTGAAATATGAGTGACGCACATGATTTATGGAAAGGGGCGGTGATACCAATTACTGCTTTGGTTCCCATTTTTTGGTTACTTTTAAAAAATCCTCATCAAAATGAATTTTTACAACGTATTCCTTTTCACATTGCTGTGTGGTATTTTGTAACTGACTGACCCTGGAGAAGCAGAGGGCAGGCTGGGTGCTTGGGAAGTGGCTGCTTTGTGACCCTGGAGAAATTTGGGTACAGCATGAAGGGTGTTCTCAGTTCTTTTTTTTTTTCCCCAGTCATTCTGAATCTTATAATTCTGGAAAAGCTGCACTTCAGTCGAGTTGTCAGTGCGGGGTGTTGAAGGGGCTGATGTGGGGCTCCCAGTCCTTGAGGCGAGGCTGAGGCTGGGGCTCCTCCTGGGCAGCCCTGAGTTCCAGGCAGGGGTTACTCAGAACTGCCCTGGTCTCATTGCAGCTCACACCCCCTGTGCACCTTTGCCTTCATCTCCTCTTGTTTCAGCTTGCTGGTGTTACTGCTGTGAAGACATCTCTAGTAGGAAGAGAAGTGCAGACAAAGTGAAATAATCCATTTGTAGTTGTCTTATAGAATGCATTTCAAGGTTGTTCCTGGTGTCTTATTTAATTCATCTCTAGAAATGTAAATGTCAGTACAAGAAAGCTCATACTGCTTATCTCTCTTTGTAGCTTCCGATAAAGGCCAGCCAGCAGAATACCCACACCAAAGTCAGCACGGAGCACAACAAGGAGTGTCTCATCAACATTTCCAAGTACAAGTTCTCTCTGGTCATCAGTGGTCTCACTAATATCTTAAAAAATGTTAATAACATGGTGAGTTCTCTCATTTTAGATTGCTGCATGATTCTCAAAATAATTTTTATTTATTCACGTTGCACAGTGTCTGCAAAGAGTCCCTGAAGCTCAGTCAATATGTTGGTTGCTTTTTACTCTTACATATTTTCTTTACCTGTGATCACATTCACCAACAGCACTGTTTTACAAATCAAGATGGGGAGATGGCTATGGCAGAGAAATTAAGGGAGGGTGGTGGTTAAGGGAAATCCTCTGTTATTCATGGGAAGGGTCTGTAGCTGGGAGGGTTGTAGGCAGCTAAGGGAACGGTCCTCTGGGCCTCTGAGTAATGTTTAGGTACTGGCTGTGCAAGCTGGCGGGATGCACCACTTGTTGGGAGATGAGGATGCTTTCTGTTGCCTGGAAAGGTGCTGCAGGTGGCTGGGGGAGCAGTGTTTGCAGCCTTTTTAGGTGAAGAACACAGCAGAGCAAGGGAGCTGCAGAACAGCAGTGCTAGGAAGGTTTTACTCAGCTGTCAGTGCATGACCTGCCAGGAGCTTTGTTGAAGCTCTCAAAATCTATGGAACGTATGCAGTAACACCCAGTTAAAAATGTTAATTAAAAAATCTGTCTGCTTTTCACTGAGGAACAGAATTTTTTTTTCTCTCTGTTCAGTTACTGTCCTATCAGCATTATTTGTAAAGGCATTAAGAAAAAAGTCTGTAGGGCTTGCACTCTGCCAAAAGTTGCAATTAGTTTTGAGCCAACCTCTTGAGCAGTGTGAAATGTTTTAGAGGAGCCTCCTTTGGACAGCTTTACGTTGGCTGTGGACTCAGGCAGTAGTACTGATACACTCCTGGCTAAATCTTTCCTGCGTTGTTTTCCTGTCTTTGTGTTGTTGGAACCACTACCAGCAATAATTGGGTGATAGCTTAAGTGCTGGATGGATCTTTACCCCCATCCTGTTTCTGAAGTGTAGCATCATTTTGGAGAGTCTCATGTTCCTTCCTGTGGTCTGTGATAAATTTAGCAGCACTTGAATAAGCTTGTACGTATGGATTTGTTGCAACATCATTTCTGTTAAGTGAGATGTTGGCAACAAAATACATAATTGGAAAAGAGTCAGCAGTAATTGATACCAAAATAGTTTCTGAAAAGGTGTAACCTTCATTTTGGAATAGTTTACCGGTCTGATGAAGGCAGGGGGCTGCAGTGCACCTCCACTCTTCTTCTGCAGTAACTGCTTGTTCCTTATTGGATTTGGCACTGCAGGCTGTACAGAGATATTTCTTCAGCAATAGGGTTTTAATTTTTATTTATTTGTTTATTTTTGGACTAGCTATGTTTCTGAACTTCAGAGCAGTAAAGGAGCCATAATTTTCTATGCAACTCTGCAGCATTACTTTAATGTGTTACAAGTCAAATTTGTGCCACTCAGATTCATATCCCTTCCTCTTCCAGAGAATATTTGGAGAAACTGCTGAAAAGAACTTATATCTATCTCAACTGATTATCTTGGATACACTGGAAAAATGTCTAGCAGGGGTAAGTATACTTGCTTAAACATGGTATCTAGTGAGTGAAGAGAATAAGTTAAATGCTTGTCTGTCAGTTATTACTGGTACAAAACATAAAGCTTAGCTCATTTAGAGCAAAGTAGTATTAATACTATTACTATTAATACTAATACTATTACTATTAATACTATTTAAAAGGCTAGAATTTTACATATATGAAAGCTATTTACATAACCGATAAATTATTTGTGGGCTGTTTTTTCCTGCCTAAAATTAACGATAGTGACTTTAGTAATAGTGATTATAAGTATTTTCCATCTAAATAGATTCAGGCAAACCTGTGAACTTGGCCTTCTCAGTGCTCATCTGATTTTTCTGGAGTTATAAATAATGAGTTTCATGTAATAATTTGTTAGAAAATTTCACACAACTGTATTCTGTGAGGCAGGTGTGATGTGGGGTAAGAAGGGGCACACAGGTAAAGAACTAGACTTGGTTATCTGGCTTAGCTAGATTGCTGTAAACTTTGAAAGCATGTGGCGTATTCTACTTAAAGTCTCTTGTGAGTTTCATTTGGTAAAGTAATTTTATTTCAGTTTTGTGTAATTGCATTTACAGTAGAAACTTTGCTATCACTACTCTAAAATTTACTTTTGCAGGTGCTTCCTAGTTTGCATGAGTTAACTCTGTTCAGACTTCCACTGGGAGTCCCGTCCTGAGGCTTCCAGTCAGAGCTGTGCTGGAAGGCAGTTTGCTGTTACCTTTGGGATATTGATGGCTGTACAGCTTACTGTGCTAAACTGTGTAATTGCAAAGCCAAATTTCACGGTGAACAAAATTTGCAAATCTGTGGTTCATTCCTTTATTAAGAATGGGATTTTTTTTAAAGCTGTGCCCCTGGTTGAATATCATGAAACCATCCAAGCTTCTCGCTGTTTCTCAGTTTTTGAAAGTTCTTTATAAGGTAATAACTACATTGTGACTAGGTTTGTCAAGCAGTATATCTTACAGTAGTAAAACAGTCTCAGTATATGTGAGTTCATCAGGATTCACAGAAGATCCAGGTAAATGCATTTTGCATAATAAAGTATGGCTGTAAAAGCTAAAGTGAGTATCTCCTTTGGTTCATTTTCCATCTTTCATATAGAGAATCAAAGGAGACCCCATCCCAAAACCTGTTTAATTTCTGAAATTACTTTCTTTAAAAAAATTCTTTTACACATTTTGCTTGAAACATCAATGTTGTTTTTTTTTTCCTGAGACATGATGATACTTCAGCAGCCTAAAATTGTGCTGGATGCTTCTCGCTTTGTCCATTCAAATGAGAGCAGATTGAGCCTGTATATGTACAGTAAGACTGAGCCAAAGTTCTATACAAAGAGCGTTGTGTTCTGTGATATCTTCAGACTTATTTCTTGCTCACTGTTCTTGCTCAATATTTCATCAAGTTCTCATGGCAACAGAGCTCAGGTCAACGAAGTGGGAGTCTCTGAAACTTCCCAATTCCCTATGGTAAATTCATTGGTAGAATTTTAGAAAGCTTTAATGCTGACCCTTCTGTTAAAACTTGTTCTTACTAGAGCAAAGTTTCACTTCAAAATCTTCAGCAAATAGTTTCCTTATGTCTCATACTGTACAAACTGGCAAAAATTGAAATTTTCTTTGACAGGAAAATTGAAACACTTTTTGACTCTTACAGAGCAATTCCAGGGAAGAGGAACAGAGAAGCACCTCTTTTTTCAGTTCATTTAAAAAAATATTTGCTGTTTAAAGTATAGGGGTCAGAATATTAACCAAAAGAAAAATACGGGTGAGTCTGTGCCCTTTGGGCCACCCTTCTAAGCCAAGACAGCTGGTGCTTGACATATGTTGGCAGAGAACATTACTCAGAAAGGTAATATATTTTACCTCAGAAACTAGTTTGGTGTTTTTCTTGATGGCATTTGTCAGCTTCACGTCCTACGTATTTTGGAGACTAATTCAAAACTGTAACGTGGTTTGAATGGTGCAGATTGTTGTTCAAAGGGGAAGAATCCTTTTCTGCATAGCTCACATATGCCGGGGTCAGTAGTAGCATGCAAGTGCAATTTGAAATCCAGATTCAGGTCCTGTGCGACTAGTGGCAGGTGCTCCATTCTTTGCCTTTGAACCTAGAAAATTGAATATCATGAAGTGCCAAATGTTTAATTTTAGCAACCAAAGGACACGATGCGACTGGACGAGACTATGCTGGTAAAACAGTTGCTGCCAGAAATCTGCCACTTCATCCACACTTACCGTGAAGGGAACCAGCATGCAGCTGAACTGCGCAATTCTGCCTCTGGGGTTCTTTTTTCTCTTAGCTGCAATAACTTCAATGCTGTGTTCAGCCGCATTTCCACCAGGTAGGCGTTTCAGTGCTTGACTTAGCCACTGTATTAGAACACCTGAAAATAAGTGTCTAGAAGATCATTCATGACCTGCAATCTTTCATTTTTGGAAAACTTCTACTCTTTAAATGGTATTTAGAGAAATTTCTTTTGCCTTTCAAAGTTTTACCTGACTTTCAGGTTAGAAAAGGTATCCGTTCCATATCTGTTCTGGGTCAGCATACTACTTGAGTTGTGGTTATTGCTCTTTTTTACCTGCTTTTGTAAGTCCAAGTCAAACTCTATTGTAAAATGAAACAGTAGTGACTGAGAGAAATGTATTTTGTAGCCTGAAGTTGAATATTTGCCCCTTTTATAGGAAATATTTTTCAGCTGAGACTTTCTGACGGTCTTTGGGTCTAATTTGTGAATCTTTATTCACGTGTGTGTAGCATGGCTTACTTCTCAAGCTCTAAAATACTTCATAGCATCAGTTTGGCTGCAATGTAGTGCTTTTGCCCCCTAACCTGTTTTTCTCTTCAGGATGGCTTGCACAGAAATAGTTAAATACTTGACCAATTGTTGCTGATCTCCACAGGGGTCAGCTTGCCGACAGTTAGCATTGCTGATCTTTTGACCTGTGCTTCCTGTTTAGGAATATTTCTAGGCCTTGTACAGCAGCTGGGGGATTTTTGGCTCGAAAAGCAGTGCAGTGGGGACCTTCCCATTCCCAGCGTGGGCTGTTAAGTTTCCCTGGTGTTGAAGAAATGAAGAGCTGCTTTTGTGTGTAGTACTAGAAATTGCATTCCTTGTCAAAAACACATCTGTAGCTTTGGAACTAGACATGGCAATCTTTAGTTTGTGGGAACATATGATTTAGTTATTAGTGGCCTGGTGTCTGTTGAGATGCTTAGTAAATTATCCAGTACAAAACTACGAAAAGGTGCCATTGGATTTAGAATGGTATGATTAAACTTCATCCTGTTCTTTTGCACCAAATAACGAGGACCTTCTTCAGCTTACAGAGTGTGATTGTAGCTCCCTTCTGTGCTATTAAGTGGTATCAGTCATTGTTTTACTGTAGAGAAATTAGGTGGGGCAAGACTTGCTGCTAAGGAACAGTAGTCTAAAGGTGTCATGACTCCATCAAGTGAATAATTTGGATGAAAAGATTACAAGATGAGAGCTACAAGAAGGGAGATAGCAGAAGACCTCAGGCAAATCTTGGCTGTAAACAGGCTGTCACCAGATGATACTGGTGTCTTGTGAGACCTACCGCTGGTATTTTTGGTCTGTTCTCAGTATGAGGGTTAAACAAGGCTTAATTTTAACTCTTAGTTTTGGAAAATCTACCCTTTATTTCTAAACCTGGATAGATTTATCTGAGAGGATCATATTAGATGTGGAGATCATTTATTATTCTGCTGCTTTGCAAATGTATAGAATCATAGGTGTGTACACATACCTGTCTGACATCATCTGAAGGAGAAGTTAATTTACTTTGCGTGTCTTTAGATTGCAGGAACTGACTGTTTGTTCAGAAGATAATGCTGATGTTCATGACATTGAACTTTTACAGTACATCAGTGTGGACTGTTCCAAGCTAAAACGACTCTTACAAGGTATGATGGGAACCTGCTTTTTGAAATATTTGTATTTGAATATGTGTTGTTAGAGATGACACGACGGTATCGATACATTCAGCTTTTTCTTCTTTAATCCAAAGATTCTATACGTTTTTACAAACTGCTCACAGGTATCCAAGTGCCTCTAAAGTATTAGAAAGTGTTTACTTTCTAAAGGTTTAAAAAGTGAGGCTTTGCACCTCACACGTTTTTTTATAAACTTTATTTGCTGCTTTTTAGAACTAAGCTCCTCTTTAATGCACAGATGTTTTACCTTTACAGAGACGGTATTCAAGTTTAAAGCCCTTAAGAAAGTAGCTCAGTTAGCTGTTATTAACAGTCTTGAAAAGGCAAGTATTATTAATTTTGTTTTATTGCTTATTTGCTGTTTTACTATAACTTAAAAATGTATGCAGTTCAGAATTTTATTGAAAAATATGCATTGGTGCTTCCCTTTGATGCATGTGTCCTGCAAGAAATGCTGAGTTGTTAAAAGTTAAGACTGAAATATTTATTTAAATATGTAATTTCAAAAAATATGTTTTTTAAGCTCTGGAACATAAAGATGTTCTGTGTTATCTGCAGGCATTTTGGAACTGGGTGGAAAACTATCCTGATGAATTCACAAAGCTGTATCAGACACCACAGACTGATATGGCCGGTGAGACATAACAAATGGCACATTGCTCAAAAGTTGGTTTTAACTTTTTCTTATTAAATCATGAGGGGTTGGTGGATATTCTTAGTTGGTTTTGTTTTCCCACAAGGCATACCCACATTCATTTTGTCTTTTTCTTTTTTTTTTCCTTCTTGTCCATCCTACATGTCAGAACAAATTTCTGTCTGCCTTTTACAGGGCAGGCAAGAATGTGTTTCTGCTTTCTTTCCTGTCCCAACTTTTAAAGAGATTCATTTTGTGGTTCGGAACACAAAGAAATAGAACCTCAAGGATGCAAAGTCTTCAGATGTGTATTTTTGTTCTCGATATGCTAAAAAAAATTGGTAAAAAACATCAGCTCTTTTTATCTTTAATCCAAAAGGTATGAAAATTAGTATTTTCAGATAAGCCAGGGCTTTAAATGGTTCGATTCAGTTTTATCTTGGGTGGCATGTTTGTAATGTGCAAAGCAGAACTTTTTTCTGTGTAGGTGGAGATATCATTGCTCTCTTACTTCTGTCTTTTCATAATTAAAATCAGTATTGAACTTGAGGTTATATTTTATGCAGATTGTGCAGAGAAGTTGTTTGACTTAGTGGATGGCTTTGCAGAGAGCACAAAACGTAAAGCAGCCGTGTGGCCGCTGCAAATCATACTCCTGGTCCTGTGTCCAGAGATAATTCAAGATATAGCAAAGGATGTGGTAGAGGAAACTAAAATGAACAAGGTAAGAAAAGAAAATTATCTTAATTCTGAGAACTAGATGATGCTTGTCTTTGCTTATTCTATATTTTATTGTATTATGTCTTTTATACCTCAGGTGTATTAAAAATCGATATATAAATTTCTGCACCCTTTTTGTTCTCAACTGGCACACGTTCTTTCATTGTCAATAATTCATGCAGCCAATATGTCCTAAATAATGTTATTTCAGAATTTGCATATTTGCTTAGAGATTTGAATCCCAGTGTTGCAGTGCCCTTGTTTCCACCAGTAGCAAGCTTAGCATTTCTTCTGGCTGTTCTGTATCGTACCATTCTAAGTTTCTGCAGTGTGTGTAAAGTGTGCTCTGTGATTGCAATACCTGCAAAAGGAGAATTTGGTGTGATTGCAAACATTCTTATTTTGAGACGAGCGAACAACCATCTAATTTTATTGCATTCTGATTGCCCTAGATAATCCAAAATGAATGTGTGATACAGATAATGCGTCTCAAAAATGCTGCATCAAGTTGTTTTTTTTGCAGCCACAGTATTTGTGACTTCTATTCAGGAAATGCAACATTGTTTGGTTTAATATTTGTTTCTGAAAACTCTGATCACAGATTACCAAAGCTCTGATGATAACTGTTACCCACTTGAATTCTGCAGAAACTGTTCCTGGACAATCTCAGGAAAGCACTTGCAGGCCACAGTGGGAGCAGACAGCTGACTGAAAGTGCTGCTATTGCTTGTGTTAAACTGTGCAAAGCATCTACCTATATCAACTGGGAGGATAATTCTGTCATTTTCCTGCTAGTGCAGTCCATGGTAGTAGATCTTAAGGTAAAACTGTTTCCTAATTGCAATGAAGAAATTTGGATTTTAAATCTTCAAACTTCACCTTAAATGAATGCCATGGTATTCTTTAATGGAATGGTTTTTTTTTTCCTTTTTAAGATTGCAGCATTTGATTGAGTTGTTGCAATTCTTAATTTCACTCCCTTATTTTTATTTTTTTTTGTTAATGTCTGCTTTCTTCCTCCTGAAGTTTTGCATTCTTTTCTTTGTTTAGTGCCTCACGGGTGAAGCCATGTTACCTGGGCAATTTACTAAGTACTTCAGTGCTTCCCAAAGGTGTCACAACAGTAGAGACTGATAGTGTTTGGAAAAAAAGTGTAATTTTTAGGGTAGAATACATGCTCCTTTTTCCCCCACGTGTGATGTATTGAAAATGGACAAGAATAATCTTGGTGTCTCTTTTTTTTTTTTTTTTTTTTAAAAAAAAAAAAAAAATATAGAATTTGCTGTTTAATCCAAGCAAACCTTTTTCAAGAAGCAATCAGAATGCAGATGTAGACCTTATGATTGACTGCTTAGTTTCATGCTTCCGCATAAACCCGCATAATAACCAACACTTTAAGGTGAGAGCACAACATTCTGGTAAGTCATTCTGCATACTGTCAGTGCCTTGTAAATTATCAAAGATGTGCCAACAACAGCTGGAAGTTGGTAAATTTCAGCTGTGTAAGTGTCCCTTAGTGATACATTACTTGGTGTTTTTATAAGTCTTTTCTTAGCCAGTTTGAGTTCCTTATTCTCATGTCTATACGTTTGACAGTTTTGTCAATTTAATTAAAAGGCTACAGTATGTTATTCAGTGTGGTATGAAAGGTGTCAGAGAAAAAATGTGGCTTTTATGTATTATTTTCATTGCAGATCTGCTTGGCACAGAGTTCCCCATCAACATTTCATTATGTACTAGTAAATTCACTCCACCGAATAATCACAAATGTAAGTTCTGAAAGTGTTTAATCAGCCCAGTTATCTGTGGCTTCCGTTCAGATCCGTAGCTGCTTCAATTTAAATCCATGCCACAAGAGTTGCTTGTTAATACCAAGCATATGCAAACTTTAGTTCACACTGTCCACAGGTTGGGTTCTCCATTTGAGAGGTTTTCCTGGTCAGTGTGAAAATGGAGCCAGTCAGTGCTGAGCAGCCAGCCCTGCTGGCTTCACATGATGTTATTCCAGTTCGTTTATCCCAGCATGATAATGAGAACGCTATGTTTAAAAAAAATTATTAGGCGTTTTGACAAATAGAGAAGAATGTGCTACTGTGGATGTGGTGGTGTGTCTGGAGGAAAAATGAAGTTATTTTAAATAAAATTGTATTGCTGTGATATTTGTGCATTTTCAAATTAATGCTGTTTTACTGGTGATTAATATGTTGAATAATACAGCTTTTTAGATATTATCAAGCGCTTAGAGCATCATTTTTCTACTTTGCTTAGTGTATCAGAATGAGTTGAGCACATGTTGAGTGTTTATGGTATTATCTAGCGCTCTGTATCCTGAAATCTTCTCTGGTTTCCTGGATTTTCGGTTTGTGTTTGTTCAATAGTAAGCAGCTAAGTGTTGCTTCAGTTACAATTCGTTTAAGACCGAAATGGAAAGCTAACATAACTGTAATAGTGTGCAAAACACTCTTGTTATATTAAATCTTTTGTAACTTTTAGAAGTCTAAGATAATCATGGAATAAATTCCAGAATCATAGGTAAACCATCACATAATCATGTCACTGGTGCACCTGCTGAGCACTTCTGCATTTTCCTCCTAGTCTGCATTGGACTGGTGGCCCAGGATCGATGCTGTGTACTGCCATTCCGTGGAGCTTCGCAGCATGTTTAGTGAGACACTTCACAAAGCTATTCAGGGCTGTGGGGCACATCCAGCAATTCGCATGACTCCGGTAAGACTTACAAAGAAGTGGGTCAAACACAAACCTATTGCTTTTCCCATGTCTCCATTCCATTTTGACTTTTTATTCATTAACATTAGACTGGAAACTAGAGGGGGGAAGAACATTACAATCCAAAAAGCAACAGAGAGCCATACATGCTCTGTAAACCTTCCAGGTTATGGTGTATTGACTAGCTGTTCCTACGCTGTAGTGATACGTGCTTCAATTTTTTTTTTCATGCTGCTTTTAAACTGGCAACATAGAAGCATTCTGTAACTGTCCTTTGTGGCTAACTATTCATCTTAAGTGTTCTTGCTGTGTGAATAGCTAGATAATATATCCATTTCTGTTTAATCTGAAAAGTGGAAGCATTCTGTATGTGAGGTTAATTTCTGAAAACCGGAATGCTTTTACCATGATTAGCACGATTATTCCACTATTACCTCATTTTATTTGTCCTGCTTGCTTTCTGATGAGCAAGTTGACTGTTTGGTCTTGGTGACAGCATCAATGATAAAGATTTTCAACCATTGTGAAATGAAGTCAATATTCTTGGTTGTCTTAGAAGAAATGTTGAGTAAATTCAGATTTGTGGTTCATCCGGATTTATTCAGTAAGTTCACACGCAACCACATTTCCTTCTGATCTTTCTGTGTAGGACTTTGGATGTGTCATGTTAGCTCACTGATGTTCTGTATTGTGTCACAATGTGTTGGATGTTTGTTTTTAGAAGGCCTAAAATTATGCATGAAAATACTCCCATGGGGCTTCTCATTTGAAAGAAAAACAGTCAAAATACCTTTAGTTGAAAGCTACAACTTGTTTAACTTGCTTTTTACATGTGTATGTTCATCTGTTAAGAAAATAGCAGGGGTGTTGTAGTGTCAACTCTGACATTGATTGGTGGTGCTTTGTCTTCTGCTTCTTATTTTCTATTCTTATTGGCTGCTGTCGCTCATGGTCAGATGCCAACCAGTCACTGTTTTGCATGGCAGTGGGCCTCTGTTGCTGTAAGTATGACCCATTGTAACTACCGCAGAAAAGCCTTTGGTTGCTCTGACTTTTCTGTGCATAGTTACCACTGCAGTCACATCACTTCATCTCGGACACAAAAGGTGGCATGCTTTCCGTGGAGCACAGGACTGGAGGAGACCGCTTCTGCTGGTCTGGCAGTTGCAATGTCATCCCTTGTACAAACTTGTTTCATTGGTAAAGGCTTTTTGTTGGATCTGTTCTGTTCTTTCTGCCCTCTACATTTCCATCACAGCACTCTTCCAGAATCTCCCAGCTCTGTGGTTAGAACTGTTTTCTAATTTCCAGCTTAAACTTATTTATGTATAACTTTATCCCCATTTGTTTTTGTTCCAGTGTTGTCTGCTAGCTTCAAAGTGGTATTTATCCCCCTGACATCTGTGCAGACAGTGGTGGTGTCCCTGCCTTTAGTTTTGATAGTGTGAAGTAAATAAACACTTCACAGAAGCTGACCAGCTTCTTTTGCCATGTGTCTGTTCTCCCTTACTGTAGCAAAAAAAACCAAAACATTGTGCAGCATGAGTTAGCTCTACTAGCATAGTATCAATTTCTTAATCAGTTATTTTGTGTGGTAGATTTTATTCTATTTTCATACATATTCGCTGGCCAGCAAAATAGTGTGAGCTTTGAGCGTTTCTGGAAGAATTGCATTCTACAATATTGTATATATACTTCACCCGAGGATGATTTTGAGCTGGCTTATTTTACATTCAAAATTAGAACTTGCTCTTTGTCTTCACTAAGCTTGTTACTGTTTGAGATTTTATCAAATAATAAATTAGACAAGATAATTAAAAAGCTGAGTTTCTGAAATGTTCTGTCCTGTGCTGAATGTCCTAACATTTTTTGTGTGCTTTACTCTCGACTATTTTGGTAGCAGTAGGCAAAAATACTAGCTTAGTCCCTGGTGATGGAGTTTATAATTAGTGAAAATGTAAATTCTGTACATTCACTGGAGAGAGATGAAAATCTGTGTGTGAGCATCCTGGGGTCCAGTTAATGTAATGTATTTCATATTTTTTTAATACATATAGAGAGATAAATGAGTGTTTTTCACAGGCAGTAGCATTTGTCCATATAATTTTTGTTAAGGTGAAGATGCTGCAGTAATTTGCTGTGCAGCAAGATTGTTCAATCTGGAGTGTTGTGCATGCTTGTAGGATCGAAGCATATTCTGAGTTCTGGAGCTGAAGCTTATGATGAGTGACATCCATACACACTTACTGCACAGCCAGCACTGTGTGTGACTGTTATGTGCACTGGTCATACTTCTAACTGGGCTCTGTTGTGTGAACAGCAGTGCTGGAACACGCTATTGTTTACAGTAGAATCAAGTCAGAATTTCTTACGTGAGTTGCTGATACAAACTTTGCAGTGCCATCCATTTCAGATGAGGACATTGAATGGTACAGGAACAATTCCTGTTTTTTCAAACGGAACTAGCATTTTTTAATGAAAAGATGCACTGTGTACTCTGTGAGAATTGGAAGGCACTCTTTTTTCAGACATCACATAGATGAAAATGTCTTAATCCAGACTCTGTGACAGAAAATAGTGTGCTGCCTTTGGGGAAAAAAAGAATAAAAATCCCTACCCTCTCATGTATTCAGGCTTACTTGTAATCTTTTTTTTCCCTCTCAGAACAGCTGAAGTAGCTCTAAATTTTTATTATTTCTTCTGCGCGTTTCATTTGCATAGTTTGTCTTTCCAGAGCTTTCCTTATGTTCACCTGCAGCTCACTAAAATATTTATTAAGTAAACTTTGAAGATGTAATAGTGATAGCATATGCATATTTAATGGGGAGTTTTTAAGCAGAAGTCCATGCAGCTGTACTTGAGTGAATTGAATATACATTTTAACTCTTTCATGAGTCGTAGATAATATAAACAATAATGCTTTGTAAGCTGTTTAGTTGTAACTTCTACATACCTTACTGACGATAACTGCTTTTTCCTCCTGTCAGAGTCTTACATTTAAAGAGAAAATGACAAGCCTTAAATTTAAAGAAAAACCTACTGACTTGGAAACCAAAAGCTACAAGTTCTTGCTGTTATCCTTGGTAAAACTGATCCATGCTGATCCAAAGCTTCTGCTGTGTGTAAGTATATTGAATATTTCATTCAAATAGTAGAATTTCATTTTGAAGTTTCTAAATGAATAAAAATTCTTTTTCATTGTCTCATTCTTTTCATCTGCATTGTCAAAACAAATGACAACAAGAAAAATGAAAGATCTTACAGAACCAGAGGAACACAATGAAAGGGAACATAAAGCTCTGTAACTGAAGGGAGAAAGAAGGGATTACAGTCATTGTTTCAGTGACCAGAAAAATGGATGCTTTCTTAGTTCGTTACAGCTTTCAGCTACTGTTGTCCGTGGTACTGAGTAAAAGGAGCATTAGAGCAAGCATTCTTTAGCAATTTTACATATCTATATTGAAGTTTCACTGTGGTGATGTGAAAGAGAACCATAACTTAATTATGTTTAAAAGTACTTTCTTGTGAATTCATGTCAGAATGAATGTTCTTTACAGTATTATTCTGTGACTCTAAATCTCGTACATCAAATCTGAAATATCAGAAGTAAACTGAGTTTTAGTCAAATGTCTACATGTGGAGGGTATGGGAATGCAGTGTTGCCAAAACTATGGCAATATGAGTATATAACCAGTGCACTAAACATTTTTCTTTTGTTTGGTCTGTTTGTAGTTTAGTTTAAATAGATTTCTGTTATGTCAGAGATAAATATGGATTTGAGTGTGGCTGCTACACTATTAAAGATGTGAAAATCCTCTAGTTTAGTTACAAAATTGTTGCTTATCAGTCAGTAGCGTGGTCAGTCATTGACAAGCTTTGCTTCTTAAACTTGCTTTCATTTTTGCTATTTAGAATCCAAGGAAGCAAGGGCCTGAGACACAAGGTAGCACTGCTGAATTAATTACAGGCCTTGTACAACTTGTTCCACAATCCAGTATGCCAGATATAGCACAAGAAGCCATGGAGGTAAGAGGTGAATGTTCTGTATGCCAAATGGTTCGTACAGGCTGTGCTAGACAAATCAAGGCTTTTCTAGAAGCTACAAGGTATTGATCAACTATGAAGTTGTGTCTTAGAGATGTGTCTCTATTGGTCTTTTTCTAAATGTCTCCTGCATTGAAAATTTTACAGGTGAGACCTAGAGGGAAAGTTTTAAAACACAGCCATTAAATTGCCAGTTGGTGACTGCCCTACACCTCCTAAAATATTTTGTTCTGCCCTGGCATTGATTGAGCAGTTTGACAGTTCCTGTGTTGTGCTCTGCACAGCTCCATTGGGCGTGTAGTTTCTTGATATAGTGTAGCTTCTTGTTTTGGTGATAGTTCACAAATAAGCACTTAACAGTAGCTTCTGGCCATTGTCTGTCAAAGCCATTTGTTGTGCAGGGAATGGTTACAGAGAGGAAAGCATTTGCCTGGCCTTGGTGAAGAGCTTCAACTAAAGGAATCTTGTAGTCACTATTAGAGGCTTATGTATGTAGGGCTGCTTGAACTAATATCTTCAGTAAATATTAAAATAAAAACTTATCTCAAGTGAGATGCTATTTTGTTTTGAATTCAGGCCTTGCTAGTTCTTCACCAGTTAGACAGCATTGACTTATGGAATCCTGATGCACCTATAGAAACATTCTGGGAAATTAGGTAAGTTAAATTTTGTAAGTAAGAGGAATAGGTTTTGATTATTCTTCTTATGTGCAATAGCTGTGAATAGTTCAGGAAAGCTATGTGTGCCAATTTTTGGTGATGTTACTATTAAAGCATTTTTCTCATAACAGAGCTGCATCTTTCTTATGCAGTTTGAATTCTAACAAAAATATCCACAAGTGTTTTGCAGGCTTTCTTAACGATTCTCTTCAGCCTGTTGAGGTGTAGCAATGATTGTTGATAGAAAAAGGCTTTATTCCTACATACAAGAGTTTATTGTTTGAATTCTGTTGTATTTGTGTGGACTGAGGGAGGGTAATGCTAAGCAATTCTAGAAGTGTGAATTTGCTGATCTTGACTTTTAAGCCCTTACATAAAGAAGGTAGTAGTTGACCCTGACCTGTGGTTTCCATTTGTCTTTCACATGTGTTTAAAGAATTTGTATTGGTAAAGTTGTTTTGCTTTTTATAACTTCACAGCAGCTGTTGCCGTTGATTTATTGGAAGTTTATTAAGGTAAACAAAGTTCTAAAAAAGTCAGTTACAAAAAGAGCTGAACCAAAAACTAAGGAGCCTGTAAACTCAGAATTCTAAGAACTGAATGAGCTGACCAAGTTAAGAAAATTTGGTGATCTCTTCCAATTTGATACAGGAGGTTGTTTTGGAAAAAAGTCTAAAGTCTAGGTGGTACACTTTCACTAGCATTGACAAATGGGCCTGCATGACTGCTAGAGGTGGCTCTAAGGGCTTATTATGGGATAGTTTTGAGGCTGAGTCCTACCTAGTTGGGCGATAACAAACTCATTACTGTAATTTCTAGTAATAGAAATGAATCTGTGGTCTGTTCGGGCTGGGGGAAAAACCCTTTAAAATTGACACTAATTTGGACCCTTTGGCAGTTTTAACAGAGAGTGTGAGGCCTGAATGGATATGAAGAAGGAACATCCCTAGATGTGTTCCTTCCAGAACAGAGTTGAGACACGTTATCAGAGCAGTGTAGGTAAACTTGTACTGCCACTGTCTGTGCTGTATCTGTTCTGTGGATAAATGGAGGACTTCTGAATCTACAGCCCTGGAGTCTGGACTTCTAACAAGTACCCAAATTGCTTAACTTCCTCTAGGGAACTATTGAGGCCATTTGGGCGGTGGGAAGGGTCAGAGGGGATTGTGTCATTTAAAGTACACACCTATATTATATCTATTATACAAGTTAAATGAAGGTGTTAGCACATCTGTAGGATATTCATGCTAATTGTCTATTTCTATGTAAAATGTAGTAATATCTTTTTCAAATATTTTGCTATTAGATGATAAAGGTAATGCTTCATTTCATTTTGCTGCAGTTCACAAATGCTTTTTTATATCTGCAAGAAATTAACCAGTCATCAGATGCTCAGCAGTACAGAAATTCTCAAGTGGCTGCGAGAGATTCTCATCTGTAGGAATAAATTTCTTCTAAAAAATAAAGTATGTAAATATCCATTTTGTCACTCCCTTTATTAGGTTATTTTTATGATTGAAGGAGTGTTAGTAGCTACACTTAACTTTCTGTTTTCTGATTTCCACTAAGAGAAAAAAAGCTTTGTCTTCTGTCATCTATGAGAGAATGCTGTGAGGCATCTGTGATTAGAACCCTTAGCTGAAGTTAGGGTGAGGATTCAGCTACATGTATTGTTTTACTTTCCCTGAAAATGGTTTTCCAAAACCTCAGTTTTTTCTGAAGAGGTGATGCCTTACACTTATTTCCCTAACAGAGGGGAAATAGTCTGCAAGAAGAGAGAGAGGGGTAGGTGGTTATGAGAAAATGTACTTCACTGATCTTGTGTTCAGACGCGTCCTAGAACTCACTTGCTTCTTTCAAATACTAAGAGACTTTTTCCAAGCTGAACACGCTTTGAAATTCTGTACTTGCTAGAATTAAAACCAGACTTTTTTAATTAAAGGTCTACTACTGAAAATAAGGAATTTGTTTTTTTTCTGTCTGGTTTGCAAGTAGATATATTAATATGAGAAGATGTCATGTGATACGTGTCATGCTTAAATGTCCGTTGTACCAAGAGCGTTTTTATCTTTAAATGAACTTTTTTGTCTTTTCAACTTTGGTAGCTGTTACTGATGGAGACTTTGTGTTTGTTTTGATGCTGAGTGGTAGGCTTTTTTCTTTATCTCCAACATAAAGTATATTTGTAAAATGCAATCTCATACTGCAGCTCAGGACTACAGGCATTCTGGCTTTTTATGAATTTGGGAAGATTTTTATGTTTTGTCTTGAAGTAGGAATCAGCTGTCCTTGAGACACAGAGTGCACTTAATATTGTAATTCTGCTTTCAGTGGAGAAGTACTTAGTTGTTAAAAAATTTCTTCCTTCATAATGGTTAGAGGATGATTATTAATATCAGGATAAGAAAAAGGTGATAATTGTTTCTAGAGCTCTGCTTCATGTTCTTGGTTTTTACTTTTTATGTTAAAGTATAAAGTGTGTAGAAAATTTACAGTACTGCCGAGCTTGACTTCTTTAGACTTAATTACATTTAAACTATAATTATGTTGGTATGTGTTCTGTGGAGTAAAACCAGGAAACCTATTGGGATTTCAAGGGCAGGCCCAAGGAAGGGAGGAGAAGGCATAATGAGCTTACTTCAAGGTGATACATTTTAAGGTGGTTTTCAAATTTTGTTAAGGGAAAGCATCATTCTAAGATACTGTTTATATGGGTGCGTTTATAAGGCCCTCTTAGAGCACCAATGTGAAAGATACATTTTGAATTCTGAGGAGCTTTTTCCCTTGGTAAGGTAGAGCCATATCCTGAATTATGATTATGTTTTAAAAGATAAGGTGGTTTATTATTTTTCTTTCCTTTCTTCATAGCAATCAGACAGAACTTCCTGTCACTTTCTCTTCCTGTATGATGTCTCTGGAGGTGGAACTAGTCAGATGTCTCTTGATCATGAAGAGATGATGCGCTGTGCTCCTGGAGCCACCCTCAGGAAAGGGAAAGGAAATTCATCCATGGTAAGTAACATAAACCTGAAATCTCACCTTTTAAAGTATTGCATGTAGTTGGAATGTACTGCGAAAGATCAAAATATCAAACATTTCAGTCAGGTATGCCATTTGACAGACAAGGTTTCCTGGCCTACTATTTAGCTGCAGGAAAAAGTGAAAATGATATTTTGAATATGTTTTATGAGCAAAAAAAATTGTTTATTGGCACACAATTTTGTAGTATCAGTGGGACTTCCATAAGTACATGGTTATCTTTATGAAGGTAGTTTCTTGTCACTTTGTTTATGCAGTGTCATATACAGTAGAGTTCTGATCTCAGTTAGGACTGTTTATTCTTCTGGAATAAAAGCAATTTTGAGAAGCTAAATTTTAGGAAAACTGTCATATTTCTAGGCAATATTACCAAATTTGGAATTTTGTTTCCCAAGGAAAGTACAGCAGGATGCAGTGGAACACCTATTTGTCGCCAGGCCCAAACAAAATTGGAAGTCGCCTTATACATGTTTTTGTGGAGTCCAGATATTGAGGCAGTCCTTGTTGCAATGTCTTGTTTCCGTCACCTCTGTGAGGAAGCAGATATCAGATGTGGAGTAGATGAAGTTTCAGTTCATAATTTTTTGCCAAACTACAACACTTTCATGGAGTTTGCATCTGTTAGCAATATGATGTCAACAGGTAGGAATGATGAGTCTGAAAAATATCTTTGCCCTTGGGTAATAAGACTGTTGGGATTGAAGCTCTTTAAATAAGATTCTTGATTTAATTGTAACTCCTGCTTTTATTGAAATACGTGGAACAAAATGGGAATTTGGGTGTCTGTGATGATTTGAAAGTGTAACTGGGAAAACCTTTTTTGAAACATTAAGGGGTTACGTTCATCTTGCTGATTTAAAAATTACTTTCAAAGATCTTATAATTGATGCAGGTAGCTTTTCAAAAACCTGTTTGATAAATATTCTGTTCTTTGTAGGGAGAGCAGCTCTTCAGAAAAGAGTGATGGCTTTATTAAGACGTATTGAACATCCAACTGCAGGGAACACAGAGGTAAACTTTGTTATAAATTTATATACATGTCTGTTGGTTTTTTGGGTTTTTATAATTTTTTTTTTTTTTGGTTGATTGATATGGTTTGGTTGTTTTGAACACAGAAAAGACTGTTGTTTCAAGCAATTTTGAAGTTAAATCTTGATATGTCTTATTCTAGGCTTGGGAGGATACACATGCAAAATGGGAACAAGCTACAAAACTAATCCTTAACTATCCAAAGACCAAAATGGAAGATGGGCAGGTGACTATGATTTTTCCATAGGTTTAACACTTAGAAATTCAAAGTAAATATTTAAATTTATGTATTTTAAGGAATTTAACTTAGGCAGCTATTCTGTAGGAGGATATAAGTTCCACAACAGTATTCCAGAAATCAGTCCTCTGTGCCCACTGATAAGAGAATTTTACTTAAATTGCTATAAGATAGATGGAGTCTGAACTTATAAAGTGAAAAGGATACTCTGGAATACTACTAGAGAAATTGTGCAGTCATTTCCAGTGAAAGGTTGGGGTTTTTTTTGTTTGTTTTAAAGGAACACAAAAAGTTGCTGGCAGTCGTCACTTAAATGTGCTTTGTCCTGGTATTCAGCAGGGAGTCATTTAGACAACTGGCTTTTGGCAAGTTTTTAGCCTTGTTTTTTAACTTCTTCAAAAATAGTTCCCCTAGATAGATTTCTTTTACAACCAAAATAAACTGCAAAAGGCAAATCTTAAAAAATTGTTGAGACTGGAATTTTAAATGGCAGGATTCAATATGGAATACTTTCAAATTCTGATCTCTCTCTGTTATTTTTGTTTAATTGAAGAGATTTCATCTTGAGCTGTTCTATTTCAGGTAACTGAAAGTCTTCATAAGACAATTGTTAAGAGACGAATGTCACATGTAAGTGGCGGAGGCTCCATAGACTTGTCTGACACAGATTCTCTCCAGGAATGGATCAACATGACGGGATTCCTCTGTGCCCTCGGGGGAGTGTGCCTACAGCATCGTAGCAATGCAGGATTAGCAACCTACAGTCCACCCATGGGCCCAGTCAATGAGCGTAAGGGCTCCATGATATCTATGGTATCCACTGAGGGAAATGCAGAGACTCCTGTTAGCAAATTCATAGATCGATTATTGACTCTGATGGTCTGTAACCATGAGAAAGTGGGACTACAAATACGGACTAATATTAAAGATCTGGTGGGTTTGGAGTTGAGTCCAGCACTTTATCCTATGCTATTTAACAAATTGAAGAATACCATCAGCAAGTTTTTTGATTCTCAAGGACAGGTAAAGTGTTTCCTTCATGTTTGTATCTTAATAAAAAGCATCAGTCTAGTCTTTCACATTGGTAATTGAAATGTGTCTGTTCATGTTTGGTACAAAAAATCTGCTAACGTTGTGGCTGTTTGAGAGCATGCTTCATGTGATTTTTGTATTCCAAGTTGTATTTAGCATAAAGTTATTAAAAATATTTTTGAATTCTTAGTAAACTCTTGGACAACAGAACCTGTGAGAATGTTCTCAGAATCTCTGAGATTGATTAGTGTTAACCTGTTTTAATAATGACATACAGTAACTTTCTTTTGATCAAGTGATAATTGAAAAATGCTTGTCTTGTTTTGAAATTCTGCAGTATGTTTGATAAACAGCTGCTCCCCCCACTTTTTTTTCTGTCCATAATTAAGACCAGAAACTTTTTTCCTGTAGGTTTTGTTAACTGAGACCAACACACAATTTGTAGAACAAACCATTGCTATAATGAAGAACTTGCTTGACAATCATACAGAAGGGAGCTCAGAGCATCTTGGACAAGCTAGTATTGAGACAATGATGCTAAACCTGGTTAGGTAAGAAACCTTGACTTGCCCATACAAAGTAATATTTTGAGGAGGAAAATTAGACACTTTTAGTTCATGCCTTTGCTTGCATCCATCAAGGAAGTTGATTGCGGTCCCCTTTCTTATGATTCTGAAAGGTTCAACAGTCATGGAGACTGGTTACACCATAGCGTTAAGTGAACTGATGGAAGGTGACTTTTTTTGTTTATCAGAACCAACCATTTTATAGCTCTCCTCCTTTCCTGGAAGTATTCCTTCATTCTTTTATATGCAGTTGTGTTAGTGGTTAGCAGTCAGCTGATGGGCGGGTTTCTGTTCAGTTTTATACTGATAGGAAACTTTGACCAGAAGAAATTGGATACCCATCTTTAGCTGATGCGTAAAGGTTGGTTTCCTCACTTGGTAAAAAACATTGGCCTAAATACTTGCTGACCTGTTACACAGCTCCGTTGCGTCAGCCAGCTTGTAGGTTTTGAGATGTTGAAAAAATGTATCAGATGCATGGGCCATTTTTTGTGCATCATGAAGTATCTACTTCATCTTTTTGCTGTTTACCCCAGGTATGTGCGTGTACTTGGAAACCTGGTACATGCGATTCAAATAAAAACTAAACTCTGTCAGTTGGTGGAAGTAATGATGGAGCGTAGAGATGACCTTTCGTTCTGCCAAGAAATGAAATTTAGGTAAGTAAATTATTTAGGATGGTGTAAACATGAACAAGTGTAATTTTGTTCTGCTACATGTTTGTTGTTTAAAAAAACCAACACTTTTTCATAACAGTCCTTGTCCTCAAATTTAATTATTTAGAATCTGGTGGTATGTTAAAATTTTATTTTGACTTTGGGGTCGCTGAATGTGTGTTTAAAAAAAGAAAAGAAATCTGCCTGTGATACTGGATGGGGGATTCCTTCACTGTGTGATGATTCAAATACGAATTTGTAATAATTAAGATGAGGTGAATGACAGTGAGTGTGCTTGAGGGAATGGATTGTTATTAAAAACCAAAAGCTAGCAATTTTGTGTGTGTATGTATATATTTCCCAGGAACAAAATGGTGGAATATTTGACAGACTGGGTTATGGGAACATCTAATCAAGCAACAGATGAAGATGTGAAGTGCTTGACAAGGTATGGAACGATGCTGTTTTGCTGTTTCTGAAATTGCTGATGGTGTTTCAGGTGTCATTTGATATCCATGGATCAGCTGGACTGTGTGGAATTTCTTTAGTGGTCATAATTTTAAGTAAAATGCCAAAACTGAAACTTAATTTTTTTGATGGGCAGCAACAGGATTGTATTTAATACATAGCTTTAACTGACGTGGCTCCTGAGGGTTCTTTCGAAGTGTTCCAATTTCTATTCAATTCTCCAATACAATTTCTGATTTATCATTAGGACTGTTTAATTTATGAAGTTAGGTTGTCCTGTGATACATTATAAAGTCATAAAAAATTAGTGTTAAATGTTTTTAGTGACGTACTTGCTTTTCAGTTGTCCTTTAATAATGTGTTGCTTGAACCTGTACTGCATTATGAGATTGCTGTTTCTCTGCTGGACAGAATGCAGACTTTATTCTGGTATACTTTTCAGCTGCAATTAGGTACGTAAGTGGAAGACTTGGTGCATGAAGGGAAATCTTCAAGAGGGAGCAGAGACTAATCCTGCTGAAATCTGAAATGATTCACAGTTCTTTTTTTCTTTTTCCCAGAGATTTGGACCAAGCAAGTATGGAAGCGGTGGTCTCTCTTCTTGCTGGTCTTCCATTACAACCTGAAGAGGGAGATGGTGTTGAGTTGATGGAAGCCAAATCTCAGTTATTTCTGAAGTAAATAGTGACTTTTCATTATTTTTACTATACAGTGGCTCCAAGTACATGCACCATATGATTTTTTTTTACTACAAACTGTTTTTTTCCTTCTAGCTGAATTAATTTGATTGTCCAAAGTTACCTCATGCATTCACCATTTCACCAATCTGTCTCCTATGTTTATGGAAACATGTTTGTTTAGAAGACAATTATTAGGTTTGGTTTTGTTTCCCCTTAACATAGATATATCTTTAACTCATGGGAGAGGTATTAACTGGGTTTGAAATTATATTTAACTGTAAGGCTACACCTGTGAAATTCATTTTCTTGATCTGAGGAATTTGTATACATGTTTCTAGGGCATTGCATTCCTGTTGTTTTAACATATTCTTAAACAATTTAGACAGCACTACAAAAAAGATTTGGGGCATGCATGGGTTTTTTTTTGTTTTTTTTTCTTGAAGGCTTATGGTTTATTTGTTCTTGTGTGCAAATCTTCATAGTGTTGCCTTCATGTAATCTTTCAATGATCCAAGTCGTTGCCTTTTCCTTTAGATATTTCACACTGTTTATGAACCTTCTAAATGACTGTAGTGAAGTTGAAGATGAAAGTGCACAAACAGGTGGCAGGAAGCGTGGGATGTCCCGAAGACTGGCTTCACTCCGGCACTGCACTGTTCTCGCTATGTCAAACTTACTCAATGCAAATGTGGACAGTGGTCTTATGCATTCAATAGGTAATGTAATTGGAGAAAACTGTGTGTAATTATGTATTCCATTTGTTTTCACATGTTTTTTTAGTAGCTTTATTGGATGTTTGTTTTTTTTCTTTTTTTAAATGAGGCTTGGGCTATCATAAAGACCTCCAGACAAGAGCTACATTTATGGAAGTCCTCACCAAAATTCTACAGCAGGGAACAGAATTTGATACGTTAGCAGAAACAGTGCTGGCAGATCGGTTTGAGAGGCTGGTGGAGTTGGTTACGATGATGGGTGATCAGGGGGAGCTTCCTATTGCTATGGCTTTAGCAAACGTGGTGCCTTGTTCTCAGTGGGTGAGTTGATTCATGCATTTTATTTCCTATATTTTTTGAGAATAATAAGACTTGAAATAATGCAAACATTTTTGAAGTGTAACAGTGCCCACCAAAGTGAGATTAGACCTCTCTTTTGTAATAGTCAGCTTTTCTTAGTATATTTTCAAAAAATGTATTCAGTTTTAAGAGATCTTAATTACAAACGTGAGTTTTATTTTAAATTTTAGTGATGTCTAAGTAATTTTATATGCAGTTATTATAATGTATTTGTTTTGATTGACGTTACTTAGTACAGATTGTGTGCTGTAATGCAGAAAAACAAAACTCTATTTGCTCCTCTGAAGAGATTCTAGCAAGGGTTGGACTTTGTTATACAGCAGAATAACTGCTTATATATCTGGATGTTCTGAAATTGCCTAAGGAGTTATAACGAAAGATTTTTACATAATAGTATAGGGAAGATTTAAGAAAAGGTTGTGTGTGTTTAATTGGATATTTACATGCAAATAGCAAATTTATAGCATTAGTACAGGTTTTAACTGGGTGCTCAGATGAATGTTTCCTTGATTCTTTTCAGGATGAGCTAGCTCGCGTTCTGGTCACGCTCTTTGATTCCCGGCACTTGCTCTACCAGCTACTTTGGAATATGTTTTCAAAGGAAGTTGAGCTAGCAGATTCCATGCAGACACTCTTCCGAGGAAACAGCTTAGCTAGTAAAATAATGACTTTTTGTTTTAAGGTATGTTATTTAGCCTTTCCTTCTGCTACAAATCAATTTAGGGAGTTTTGTGTTTAATGCTTGGTGAAATAATTTTTGTTGATTAAAAAGTAATTTTGTAAATAAAAAAACCAATCCTTCTGGAACTAACCTTTTACCAGGACTGTCTGGCTCAACTCGTTGGGCTTAAGTTTGCATTTAGTCCCTTTGAAAGTTTCCTGAGTAATAAATGTTTCATTTATCGTGGTCTGTGTACTCTGTATTGTGGAAAAATCTGACTGACTGCTTAACAAAAACGTATGCAAGATCTGTAGGTTTGAAGACAAACATTACTAGATATTTACAAGATCTAACGGGGTAAAAACAGTTAAATACTTGTACAGAGTTCAATTATTTTGAAGTCCTAACCTACGTAATCTTCAGTCATAGTAAGTCTCTTAAAACTTGTGTCCACCTCAGTAATATGATGACCTTTTACTTAATGGGCAATCTAAAGATGGTGAGATGAATTCCAAGCTCTTGTTTGTACTTTCACTTCAGTATAAAATGGGATGTACTGTACAGAGATGGGGTGTTGAGTCACTGTGCTCCAAGAAAGATTCACATCTATTTATTATGGCTATTGAAGTGATCTATAGTTTTCTCCAAGTAGTTAAAATACTTGGAGAAGTTGACCAGAACTGTGTTTTAAGAGTCTGTCTAATACCAAAACAAATCAAGTGTTTTCAGGTTGTCATAATTCACACAATTTTGTAGTGTTCCTGTGGACTGCTATCTTAACCTGGCCATATATGCTGGCTTTCTTTTTTCAATAGGTGTATGGTGCTACTTATTTACAGAAGCTTTTGGAACCTTTATTAAGAACAGTGATCACATCCTCTGAATGGCAGCATGTCAGCTTTGAGGTGGATCCTACAAGGTTTGAGATTCAAAGGGGGGAGCAAATGTATTTATTTATATACTTGTCTCCCAGTCATTGTGATTCCCTTTTCATTGTTGCAAATATTTTTCTCACGCTTCCATGCTTTCTGCTCCTCGCTCCTCTAGGCACATTCATTGTATCTACATTTCTTTGACTTGGGGAGAGTTTACAGAGCTGTCCAGTGCACTGAGATGAGTTCTGCTGCATGTCCTCTAAGCCCTGAGGTCTTAGAGACCTTACAAACAGCATCTGCTTGCTACTTCATACTACTTCATACTTTTGTGTAGGCATAGTGTGGCATTTACCAGCAGTACCAGACAGCATCTGGTTTAGGTCACTGAGTTAGTTACAGAAGCAAGATGGAATGCATGTGTGTTATATGCAGGTTTTTTTGTTTTAATTTCTCATGTCACTCCAAGACTTGCATTTAGAACTTAGTTGTCAGTTGTTCTGACTTCAATTCTAAGAAAACTTTCGTCATTCTTCTTTTAAAAAGCTTTCCAAGAAGTAGGCTGCCTCTTTAATAGTTTAGCTCTCAAACATCTGTTTCTTAATTCAGAAACTGCTTTCAGAGAAACCATGAAACTGATAGTGCAGACCTCTGGAACTGACAAGTGCTTGTCCTTGTATAGAAGAGAGAGTCCAACTTAGCCGTCTTTTTATGACTGAGTTTTTAAATGACCTTCTACTTGTGCAATTTAAAATTTTGGTGGTGAAAGATTGTAAATGTTCCTGTAAAATTCTGTTTACCTTGTGGAATAAGGTTGCTGCTCAAAGTACAAGTACAGACAGTGTGATTTGTTTGATTTTCCAGTCTTACGTTTATGGATCTGTTTCAGGCTGGAGCCTACAGAAAGCCTTGAAGAGAACCAGCGGAGTCTCTTGCAAATGACAGAAAATTTTTTTCATGCAATCATTAATTCTTCTTCGGAATTCCCTCCACAACTTCGCAGTGTGTGCCATTGTTTGTACCAGGTATGCCTGCAATGGTTGCCTGCCCCTGACCTTTGGGGTTTGTTTTTTCAGTTCTGACAGCTTGGTCTGATAATGGGTGCACAGTGGGTGTTACTGAAAGTCTTCTGTCAGAAGTTTGGTGAATAGCAGGGATCTGAGCTTGAAGACGAGATGCTGCTTTAGGACTTGAGCTGGCAGTAAGGAGGTGATTAAAATATTTTCTTTTTTTAAGGAGTTGTATCACAGCTAAGAATTCAGACCTAATAATCTCAGTGTTTTAGCATCTCAAGTGTGAGACCAAAGGTTAACTATGGAGGTAATGGCTGTACTCACTTCTATCAGTTTGTCATGCAGCTCCCTCTGTGAGTAAGGCAGCAAATATGGAACAAAAAAGTGATCACTGCTACTTGGACAGCAGAATGCAAAACTACATTTTGAATATAAAAGCATTGTACTTGTTCACTTTTTATTTCTGATTTAATTGGTGCTGTTTAAAGTTAATTTATTAACTTTATACCTTTGATCAGCTTCTTGAGTATAGTAGCTGCTTGTGCAGTTATTAATCTTAAGTTTTCTGCATAAAAGTTGTGACAAATTCTTTGAGGGATTTCACCCCTGCAGTAAATTTTTCCAAAACTATTAAATATCTTATCTAGATCACTGCTCTGGGAATAACATTTACAGGTGGACACAACCTCACATTTCACATCTTTGATAGAAGAGCAGGCTAAAAAGATTATAAAATACTTCTGAATAAATAAATTTTAAAAATAACAACAACACAAAGCAACAAAGTTGTATGGGTTTCAGTGAGACAGAACTAGCTGAAGTCCTGAATTCTAGAAAGCGTGACTAGAAGCTGATTGTAGTGGAAGGGAATATCTAAAATGTTTTGGCTGTTATTTGGTAGCGAGTTGTTGTAGTTGTGTGCTTCCTTCAATAAGCTCTTTTACAGATGAAATCAAGACATTACAGTATGCAAGCTTTATTCTGATCTCACTGTATCATGTCTCTCAATTAAGATCTGAAAGCAGGAGTCTCTAGTTTGCTGTGGACAGCTGTAAGCAAAGCCACTAACTTTTACTGGGAAGGATGTCCACTTGCATATGATTTGGTAAATAACATTAACCTTACAACTGGAATGCTGCAGATGCTTGGTACTTTGAGGATGATTAGACAGAGGGGAAATTATTATATTTGAAATGTAGAATGATAACTGGAGTACACTTTAATCTATAAAATACCTTCCTACCGATATGGGCAAGATGTTCTCCCGGAGTTACTGTAGGGTTGCCTGCCAGATGCCTGGAGTATGTTGTGTGTAAAGGGCTGCTGTGCTTTGCTTAAAGGGGTGACCAGATGTTTTTCACGTACACAATATTGATAAATAAAGCAAGTAAACAGGAGGAAGAGAACCTGGAAGAGACAAAGATAAATAAATTGATGGAGTTCTCTTCATGATGCGAATGACAAAGATTGAGTTTGTGACTTGTGGCTAAAGTTATTTTGTGCTGTCATATCAACTTTGCAAAAGAACATTACCAAACTGGGACTGTTCCTTTGCGTCTTTCTGGTTCCATTTATAAATAATGCTCGAACATAGGAAACCTGTAGAATGCTCCTGCTGCCTGTGGGACCTGTAGGGAATATAGTCTTCAGTTCTGGAGGAGAATGCTGTCACAGAAGAGCTGTGCACAGCAGTTTGTGAGCTGTGAGCCCTGAGGTGTTCTAGTGTAAAGTGAAACAAGGAAAACAGATTTTCTGAGCCTTGTTTGGAAGGAGGATATGCAAAGGAGTTATCAGCCTTTGCTGCATGTGGGAGATAGTTGTGGAAAGTGGAAGCAGACATAGAGGAGAAAAAGCCTTGAACTGATTAAGGTCAGAAAAAATTATACGCAGTAGGTACTGCTTGTTTTTTGTAAGTGAATGCTGTGTTTGCATTGTTTCAATAGGAATGATAACTTGTTTCTGAAACCAGATGATTGCTGGTCTTCTCCAAATCAGTCAAGAGTGAAAAAAACGAATTAGCTTAGCAGTGATACTCATCAGGTATTCTTATTCTGTAAGAGGTCCATAGCTAATTTTAATTAGTGTGGCAACATTAATAGAAGCAGAGATGCTGTATTTCATTGGATATTGCAGACTGCACTGACAGGTGCTGTTTTTACCAGAGCAGATTCCTAATAAGCATTTTCACCTGGACACACACAGCTAACTGCTACTTCTGCAGTAACTGCATCACATTCACACTTGCTTGTTTTCAGGTGATGTATGTTCTGGAATGTTATGTGGTCAAGAATGAACTGGATTATAGTCTCTTGTAAAAGAAATGATGCTGAATATTTCCTAAAAACATAAAAATTTATGGAATTAAACACAAACAACATGATCTTTCTTAAGAGAGATGGAAATTTTAGTTTCTTTAAATGAAGTAGCGTGATGAATAGACATGGATAAGACTTATTCTAAAGTTAACTGTTTCCTTCTGGAAATTAGGCAAGGTCAAAAATGTGGTAAATGCACCATTGGTTAAGTATTGAAAGGTCTTGAGTAAATTTGAACTCTTCAGTTAGTTTCACTCATTTGCTTTTACTCTGTCACGTTTTTAAGCTACAAGAGTTCTCTTCCAGTTCTTTTCTTCTCTGATACTCTAAAGATTATATGATCTCTTGGTGTGTGCTTGATCTCAAACCACCGAACACTGTAAGGTTTTCTACTGATAGCACCACCAGATGACTGGGGATCTAGTTTACTGTTACGGCCTACATGGAAGATGGAGGGTTGAGCTCCAAGAGCAAAACGTTCCTCTTAGGAGGAGAGCAGAAGGCTGATGTGCTGTAGCTTTGCTCAGATCCTGATGTAAAATATGGGAGAATGTGATGCTTTGTAGTGGGTCCCTCTGCCTTGAAATTAACGTAATCAAAACGAATATCTGGACTATCACGTAGACCTGCTTCTTTTTGCCTCCATTTTTCACAGAAATGTTTTTAGTGTTACAAAGTCATCATAACTGTGCTGAATCACAGATCTAACCAAATTGAAGGACACACAGAGAAACGTTGGGAAGATTTTAAACTCTAAATTTATTTTAAAAGTTAATGTGCATTTCAGAGGTATAACACTTTGTTATTTGTACCATTAAAATTATTTGGGAATGGTGAATTGCACCTGAAAGCTGAATATACAATTTAATGCCCTATATTGTGTATCATGAACACTTTAATGTGGTTTGACTTTTAATCTAGCCAGAAATAGTAGAAATGATTGAAACGCAACATTTGCTTGTTTTATATTTAGTGCTTTGTAAACAAGATTTAATTAAAAATAAGTGGAATAAAACCTCCATCATCAGTCTTTAGTTTATATATTTCATTTTCTGTTGGTTATGTTTGTTACATTTTACTGTGCAATTTACGTACAAGTCAACATTGGTTTTTTGTTGCTGTATGTAGTTGGTGCTGTGACTTGTTTGTGCTCATCTCTGTTCTGTAGGCAACTTGCCACTCTCTACTGAATAAAGCTACCGTAAAAGAAAAAAAGGAAAACAAAAAATCAGTAAGTTTGGAGACCTTTTTACTAGCCATTTCTTTCAACCCACAACAGAAATCTTTTGCTGTTTGTTCAAAACATCTTCACTTTAGTCTGTTTGAACTCACTGTGAAATCATTCTACTAATTCTGGCACAAAATAGCTTTCATTTCAATTAACACTGGAATTAAGTTATATTTAAAATATTCTCTGTGTGCCTATCTGAGTAAACAAGAAGACATTTTTAACATTACTTTTTAGTATGTAATATTCTGATTCCTCTACCTTTGCCATCTTCAAATTAAAAAAAAAAATAAATGGAGAAGGAAAATGTTTTCTTTGGTTTGGGGGAAAATTTGAGTCTGTTTAGTTGTTGTAATGCTTTAGTAGGTAACGACTTCAGCTTGCACCCTGCCAGAAGAACAGTTAACTGATGAATTGCTGGAGAGGAAAAAAAGCTCCCATGACTTATTTCAGATATTTGCTTTTGTTTGCCTTGTGAGTAAGCAATAAAATTCAGCATTTGTATTTATTTACTTAGAGAAGACAAGCAGATTTCCCATTGCATATGACTTACTGGAAATTATGATAAAGTGGTGTCATTAAAAGCTAAGGCTTACCCTTTTCTTTAACAGTGACTTCAAAACATAATGTAAGAATAAAACTGAGTAGAATGAAAATTTAGGCTTTTATTAAATACTCCCTTACATTTTGCAGTAGCTCAGCAGAACAGTAATGTGTGGAAATACAAAATCTCTCTGCAAACTAGTATTTTCCCAGAACATATTATCAGTAATTGTATCACAAGATAACTATGAATGAAGTTGCTACTGAACCGTAGTGATTCTTGATATGTTGTGTATGTGCTAATGGCTTTATCTGTTTTAAGCAGCATGATTTGAGATTGCTCTGGTTTTGGTTTGAAATATGGGAAACTGGGGAGTATTTGTGTTCTATGTAAACAATTTAACTTTGCATATGAAACTGCTGATTTTGTTATGTGGAAACATAGAATCGGATTTATTATTTTTAGCTGTTAGTTTTACAAAAATGTGTATAAATATTGAATTTTTTTATGCCATTGTCCACTCAGCTTTGGACCATTCTGTGTTTCCTTCTTTGGCAAATCTGATGAGATACGATGGTGATGGAGAGTATTTCAACAAATATCTCCTTCCCTCAACTTCAGATTATTCCTGAAACTTTGTTTCCTATGTCACATTGATGGAGAGAACCTTGAGAATAAAAGTGAAATATTTATGCAAATAAAAAGACCTAAGAATCTAAAAAGAATTATCCATGTTTCTTTGGAATACCGCATGCTTGAATAGAAACATTTACAAGGCATTTGTCCACCTGTCATTGGCTGGAGTTAAGTAGTCAGTAATGTGGAATTTTGCGTTCAGAAATTGACCCCAGCGAGAAAGTTTGTATGAAAGCTGAAGTACACCTAGCCTGTGTCTGCACAGCCATCTCTCCCTTTCTCTGCCTTCCTTCTCTTTCTTGATTGTCATGCAATGCAAGACCTATCAAGGCAAGAGAATCCTACTCAGACTTGTTGAGCTTGGCTGCTATGGAACGAATGCATAATGCGGGACTGCCATACGAGACTTTTCTCCAGTTGCTTTCCCTTTAATGCAAATGCATTATTTATAATTCTCGACTTTGTAGGTTGTTAGTCAGCGGTTTCCTCAGAACAGCATTGGGGCGGTTGGAAGCGCCATGTTCCTGCGGTTCATCAACCCTGCGATCGTCTCCCCGTACGAGGCAGGGATTTTGGATAAAAAGCCTCCGCCCAGAATTGAGAGGGGACTGAAACTGATGTCAAAGGTGAATCAGCTGATAGCTTTATTTGGCCGTATTTCATATTCTACCTGAAATAATTCTCTTCTTCAGTGGTGTGATGTGAGGAACATTTAATTAAATTTATTTTTGAGTAGCGAAAAGATCATGTTTATTTGAACTGCAGCTGCCCTGCTGCTTTTTTACACATCACAACCTTATTTGAAAACAACGTTATTTCCAGAGTAGAGAGAATGTGCTGATATCAACTTCATACAAGTTCTGTAAAAGGGAGTTTTTTCTCCTGTCTTGAATCTCAAGATTGAAAGTTTATTGGTTCTGTGTTTCTGTGACCTGTGTGTGTTTTTAATGTTGAGAAATGGTAATTTTCTTTAAATAAGCATATATAATTGCCTTTATGCCTAAGTGAAGTCTTGCCTAATATTTAAAATACTGTAAAAGAAGACACTTCAAATCAGTTGTCTTGTGTGGCTTTTTTTTGTTGTTTTGAGGCTTCATGACAACTTAAGATTGGTGCTTCTTAACTTAAGATAGGCAGTGAAGTTACACTGGCTATCGTAGCAGTTTTGACAGTAAGCCTTTCTGTGCCCTTATCTGTTTTTTATTCTTATTTAGATACTTCAGAGTATTGCCAACCACGTCTTGTTTACAAAAGAAGAACATATGAGGCCTTTTAATGACTTTGTGAAAAGCAATTTTGATGCCGCTCGAAGGTAGGTCCTTTGGAAACTTCTGCAAGGGATCTTTATTGTGTAAACTGTGAGCAGGGATGTGTTCTTGCAGCCTTTTAACTCGTGCCTATGTGACAGATTTCCCTAATGTTCATTGTAATCACTGGTTTTCATCTCTAGGTTTTTCCTTGATATTGCATCCGATTGCCCAGCGAGTGACACCGTCAATCACAGCCTGTCTTTCATCAGTGATGGCAATGTTCTTGCTTTGCACCGGTTGTTGTGGAACAATCAGGAGAAAATTGGCCAGTACCTTTCCAGTAATAGGTAAGACTTAAGAATGCTATGAAAAAAACTGCTAATTGGGAATGAACATTTGGAATTTGGGATCAGATGGTTTTGTGGTTAATATTGAGAAGAATTTCATAGATGGAAGTCTTACCTCTGGGAACTTTTTTTTAGTTGTTTTTTTTTTCCTTACTTACAGCCCTTTACTGGGAAAGGATCTGAGGTGTTTGGCCTCTTTACTGACAGCTTTCTGTGCACTTATATAGTTATATCTCAATGTCTGTCATATGGTTTGTAGAAATAACATGTAATGCATTTTTCTCATTATTTCTCTTTAAAAAAAAAGTTTTCAAACTCTAAAAAGGAAAATATAGCCTCCTCAAGATAAGGGAGGATACTGGGCAAAACACTACAAGAATTACTGAGTAAAGAAAGGCCTAGGTTTTAAGAAATTTGCTGTTTCTAGGGACCACAAAGCTGTTGGAAGACGACCTTTTGACAAAATGGCTACTCTTCTTGCTTATCTGGGTCCACCTGAGCACAAACCTGTGGCAGATACACATTGGTCCAGTTTAAATCTCACCAGTTCGAAATTCGAAGAATTTATGACAAGGTAATGAGATTGTGGGTTTTTAGTCTTCAACATGTTGAGTAATATAAGTAGTTATTAAGCCTGCAGCTTTCATTCTGAAGGAGTGTTCAGAAAGTTGGCTTCACAAACATCTGCTATGGTTTTAAGTACATCTTAATAATTGAGAAACCTCAGTAGCTTTTGTGATTTAACAAAGGTTCCAGATTTTATGAACTTAATACTTCTGTTTAAAGATGCAAATAGAGGGTTTGGGTTTTGCTTCTTTGTTTTTTGTAAGGCAGTTGTGAAAAGTTGTCATGTTCTACTTCTTAGGCATCAGGTACATGAAAAAGAAGAGTTCAAAGCATTGAAAACATTAAATATTTTCTACCAGGCTGGGACATCTAAAGCTGGCAATCCTGTTTTCTACTACATTGCTCGGCGGTAAGGAATCTTTCACCTTCCCTGTCTAAAATAAACAAAATGCAAAATCAAAAGTATCAGGTGTGTATGTGAAGTGACACGAACAGGACTCTGAAAGTAGCTTATCTGCTAAGTTTTGGAGACCATATGTTTGAACTGTGATCAGAACTAAATTAGAACTGTCACAGTTCTTACACCCTGGATTGTGTGGGTACCTGTAGAAATATTCCTTGAAAATGAAAATTCTTTTTTTTATTTTTTCACTGTTTGAAGTAAAACACGTTAGTATTTACCCTTCAACCACATTACTGTTTACCCTTTATCAGTGATTATAACATCTTCACATTATGAAGTATAAGATGAAAAACGAGTTAAAATGTGGATATGGTTTCTCGAAGGAATCCCCATATCCCGTTTTAAAGAGTAATACAGGTACTTAGAAGGTTTGTGTACAGGGAACACCATAGTGCTGCTTCAGTTACTCATAACAAGTAGCGTGCTGCAGTACTGAGTTTAGGAAGAATATCCCAAGGTTAGTGTTAGTCAGTTTATGATCAAACAAGTAGTAATTCTCTCTGTTTAAATCTGTGTTTAATTCAAATGAAATAAGGCTGCGAAGGTGTTACTACAGTAAGAACGTAAATGAAACTTGGTATTTTAATTCAGTTATTAAATAACGACCTTTTAATATCTGTGGATCTGTGAGGACAGCATGTTCAAAGCAGTATCCATAGAAACTGAGAATGACTTTAAGTACTGAGCACAGACTTGTTAACAGAAGGGGAGTCGTAGTGCTCACAGCCAAGCAAGAGGCTGTGTCGCTGAGCTCCCTGCTGGTGCCTTTTTCCTCTGGGCGGTGTTGGTGGTGCCTTTGCTGTACCCCAGTGCTGCTGCTGGGACCTCGTGTCCACGTGGCACTCACCTGTGCTGTCAGGTCTTGTGGATGTTGCTGTGGTTGGGTTGTTGCTTTGCCTTATGGTGCCCCTAGGGTTCATAGTTGTGCTGCTGCTATTGCAATGTGATTTTTGCTGGTGCTGCTGGTGGGTACAGAGCCACGCCAACATAGCTGCCCAGCACTGCTCCCGACACACTGTTTGTGGTTGCTTTGTCTCCTCCTGGTGCTTCTGCTGCTGATGGGGTGTTTGTGCTGGCAGTGGGGTGCTTGCATGCTGTCCCGTGTTGGCGGGTGCGCAGTGTCAGAGTGGTGCTCCTGCTTGTTGATGTGAGGCTGGGAGCAGCTTTTGTGGTGCCCAAGCTGCTGGCTGTGGCCTGCTGCTCTCTGTGAGGCCTCTTCCAGTTAACAGTGTTGTGAGCTGGAGTGAACTGTCAGCAGAGCCTCTGAGTGCACGTGGTGAGCTGAGGAAGGCATCTCTTGGCAGCGTATTCTGTTTGTATGAAACAATTTGTGTAAATGGTGGTTTGGGTAAGGTGGTCATAAGGTGGAGAAGAAAGGAAGGCTGACACAGCTCATCCATGTGGAAGTAGACCATGGATTGTGAGCAAAGTGCCCAAACTGCTTGTTTGTTGTATCTTTAATGAACATGTAAGTCTGTGCCAATGAAAGGAATACTAAACGTAAAGAAGCAGTCACTACATAGATTTTGTTTTCTTTACCACTTCTCTCTGAACTGTTTTTCAACAATTTATTGTTCTGAATTAGAAACTATGTAAGAAAATGTATGTAAGTAAGCCTTTCATTTTCCTTTATTTTTACTTGGGGAAATCAAACCTTATGTTTGAGCATTGCATCTATGCTAGGCAGTAGAGAAAACATGAACAATGTCTTAGAGGTTGAGCTGTGATACAGAGTTGGCAGTAAAGTGAGTGTATCCAGTGCCGGGACTGAAAGTAGCTCCCCGAGCTTGAGGTATTCCATTTGTTTTTATGCTCTTTTTTTTCCGTAGAGGCTCCTGCAACTGAATTCATACATGGTTACAAAAGTTCAGCTAAGGACCCATTTTTAATTGCTCCATCATGTAGGTGACTGGCTTGTTGTGAACACTTAAAATTGTATATCTTTGGGTTATTCTGAAGTTGGTTTCTGCATAAGCTTGAGAAAGGGTATGGCCTTCTTGGGACAGCATGGTTCAGCTCAAATAAATGTGTTTTTTAAAGCCTGCAGGTTGTTTCAGACAACGTAACTAACTTGAATGTCAGTAGAATTTTAAAGACTATAGGATGTATTATGTTCAGACCCCTTCTAAACTAGTTGTGCTGCTCTCAATAGAGAAAAAAAACTGACATTGAAAATACAGGAATAAAAATGGATGTTTGGAAACCCAGATTTTCTCCCAGTTGTTGTGTTTGTTCACTGCTGTAATTGAATAAGCTTGAAAAGTTGTCATCCGTCCGTGGCAAGTTAGAAGGGTCAGCTGGGTCATTTCCTACCTCAGCTCCTACCTGCATTTATTGCTCCTTCCTTCAGTTCTGTCAAAGGCATTTTGGAGACCGCTTCTCTGACACTCATGCATGTATCCATCAGGAGGAAAAGTAGTCTCTTTAGGATGGAAAAAAGCAGAATGTATATTTTCAGAAATATCTTGAAAAACTGAAATAACTAATCCTTGTGTTGAGGAAGATGGGTTGGAATTTGTTCTGTCTGCCCTCCTCCATATCTTATGGAAGTTATATTGACTATATGACAACAAAAATAAAAATATACCTCCTTCATATTTGAATAAATATGATTTCTGTTGAAATGTATTTAAAGTGCTGCTGTACCCTGGCATAGTTAATTTTGCTGTGAGTGAGCCTGTTGAAATGAGACTTTTTTTTACCTTTCTTCAGTGAGATGCATAGTGAACACAAATAGATAAGTGAAGCAAACCCTGAATACGTGGTAGCTGTACTTGGAATTTATTCAGCTTCTGCTTGCTTTATCTGAGAAAACGTAAGGTCTTTAATGTCGTTAAATGCTGATAGTGATGTGGATGTCTGCTCCTTGGATAAGGTGCCAGCTCTGCGTGTGAATATTGTATACAGGGCTTTGGGGGAAATCTGTCCAGGTTTGGGCAAATTGATAATGGGCCAGAATAAAGCAGTATGTGGAAAATGAGGCTGGATGGCACCTATTTGTCATGCCAGTTCCTATTTATTGCCTTTACCACCCTTTCTTTTACTTCTTCTCTTTGGCTGCTATGTAAGCCTGTGGTTTCTTTCCACAAGGCTGCTGTTCAGACCTAGCAGGTGGGACCTCTTTTCTGCACTGAACTGCAGACAGGGACGTGGCTGAGTGGTGATCCTTTGGGGGACTGAGCTCACAGTTCTGAGCCAGATGTCGCGTTGTGAGGTGTGAAATGTGGAAAGGCTGTTCAGGTCTGAGCTGCCAGTACATCTGAGGGCTTGCAGCAGGCAAGTTTTCTTTTTTAGCTTAAAGTCTTGTTGCTGGGGCATTGTTGAGTCATTCTCTGACATATCTGGATCAGTTTATATCCTCTTGTGCTGTGAAATTTAATCTCTTCTGCCTTTTTTTCTCCGTGTTTTGTTTCCTGGGTAACAACCAGGCTTCCAAAGCCAGTGCTCTGTCTTCAATCCTTGCTCTGTTACTACAGTGATCAATACATCAGTACATATTGATCCTGAAGTACTGCCATTAAGTTCTGCTATTTCAGACTAATTAATAGGAAGCAAGGGAACAGAAACCTCAGAGTTGCTTCACACTGCAGCTGCCCGTGCAGCAATTTTAGCCTTTTGAAAGCAAACATTTCTGCATCAAGGCATGCTGGACCATGTCTGGGGCAGCCAACAGATAAAGACAGCAGCATCTTCAAAGACTGTTGAATGTTACACTGAAGTGGTAGGTAGTTATTTTGAAACAACGAATTTCCTGAGGAAGGGTTACAGTATTTATATTTGTCGTGGACTGAGTGCCCTGCCTGTTAGAGGCACAGCAAGCTGTTCTGCAGCGCTCGCATCCATGCGTGCTGATTTTATTTCAGTCTGACTGTGCTGTTGCCAAGCAACAGGTGCCTGCCTCCCACACTGCCTGCCTACTTGTGCTCTGTTATCTACTCATTTGTATTCCAGAAAAATACAAGGGAATCCAAATTTAATCTGCTTATTGAAGGCAGTCTGACTGAGAAGTCCTCTTTGCTTGCACCTACCAAGGACAAGTTTTGGACACAGAGCGTGGCCCTGGAGTTTGAAGGCAGTGACATCTCACTTCCATACACATCTGTGATTTTCCCCCCTCCCCCCACTTCACTCAGTGTATGCCTTCAGTAAACTGCACAATCCCATTTCCACTTCCAAGTGTTTATCAGCTTGCTTCAGACTTTGAAGCCTGGGTAGTACATCATTGAGTATGGGTCTTAGTTTTTGCCTTGAATAACTTCTGAAAAGCAGGATTTCCCAAAGGTTTGTTGTTCCCTGAGTAGTCTAATTGCAATTGGAACATCCTCAGAGTGTTTAAAAGTTAATTCCATGTTGGCTTTTTGCATCCGGTAGGATTTTGCTGAGCCATTCAGCACAGGATGCCAAGAGACGTGTCATGTTCCGTGTAATTCTTGCAACATAATATAATTCACTTAAGGTGTTTGAGTCACAGCACCTCTTTTTGTGATCTCTGTCTTACCTATCAGTCTAAGCTGCTTTAAACTGTGTGGGATGACACCATATGAATGAGATAACTCTAGAAAATGCCTAATTCTGAACACAGTCAATAGGTTGATGCTGTTTTAGAGCCAGTCACAGTACCTGACAAGTACAATTCCTGTCCAAAGAGGATGGCAGGCCATGGCATTTTCTTTATACTGATGCTGCTTACTGGAATTTATCTGTTTATATCAGATCATATGCGGAAAATATGTGGAACTTGTGCAAGTGGGGAACTCTCTCAGATTTCAGATGTTGCCATTTACTAAAACGATGTACTTCTGCGCGTGTTGCTCACAGTTTAAGTTCTCTAAATTTTGACTTGGATAATGACTTCTTATGTACCTAAAACATCTGGGAAATATCACCGGCATGGGCTTTTTGTCTTAATTTTCTGTTCTATTTTGCATGGAGATACTTTTTATTTATTTATTTTTTTAAGAAGGAAGGATTACCTTCTCTGGTGGGTAGACACTGGTCGTAGGGGTTTGCAGGTTCTAAATGCTAAGAAGCAGAAGGGCAGGGAATTATCATCGTTTCGGCGGCTTATTAATAAACAACGTTAGGGAAATTTGAGTATCAAAAAACCATGTGATCATACCGTAGTTTTTCTCTGTAAGGCATAAAGATTGAGCCAAATGCCCTCTTGGAATAGATCTGTGTAATAAAATAGCATCTATTCTGTATGGTTACCTGTCTGCAAGATAACAGTGAAAAGAAACACTGTCACTAGTTCATTTCAATACAAACATAGCTTTATTTTTACTTAAATGCCAATGAAATAACTGTACAAATTCATTGTGCAACATTTACAGTACTGTTAGAAATTAAAACACATTTCTGATTATAGAAATACGGTTCACAATTGTAAAGTTGTGATTTTTCTGATACCAGTGGTTATAAACGTTCTACAGTCTTGAGTGATACCTAGGAGAAATAGGTAAAGGACTGCAGTCTTGGTATTGAGGTTTTCTAGATCCTGTGGCACCTTTGTGCTACAATAACTGGAAATTAAATGGCCTGAAATGCATGGAAAATATTGAATAAAGATTTGCAATATTAAGTGAATAATACTCTTACAATTAACTTGTTCTTCGGTTTTCATTTCATGCTGTTTGCAAAACTTCATCAGTAGTATATCAAGTACCTTTGCCACGTAATTTTCCTGGAGTGGTCAGAACCATGCGTGCTTCTACTTCTACTTGCTGATGGTGTGGATGTCAAGGAGAACAGCGTTGGTGCTCATCGTTGGAAGGCTTTGGGCATGTTCATTGCCATGGCTTGACTTAAATTGGCTTAAATTTAAAGTCACAGGATTCAGGAATTGTTTAAATGAAAGCTTTAAACAAACTGCTCTATTGATATGTTACATAACTTGCATTTGAAATTGGCCAACATTTTATTTTATTTTGATCAAAAAGAAGTTTGAAGCATTTTGGACAAATTTTGTTTTAACAGTAAGTATTTCAGATGTTTGATTGTAAGTTAAGCTGTTTGGTTTTGTTAATGTATGTAGATTAAAGCCCGTGTTATTGGAGAGTGTCATGGCATTGAACATGTCGCGTTTTCCTCTACTTCTATCTTTTTTGTTTGCTATAATGGAGAGCAAGGAATAACTTGCTTGCAATTCTAAGTCAAGGCAGAGCAAAAAGAGAGATCAGCCTCTACCATTCTTCCCATGCTGAAGCTGGACTGTGTTAGCTTCTCAGTTGACCCCCTCTTAGTAGATAGACATGATGGCATTATCGTATTTAGTTCATAAATTCAAAATGGTTGTTCTTTGTATTTAAAATATCCTAGTACATATGAAGCAAACATAGATATACATGCTAGCAATTTTTCTCAAGAATTACTTCTGATTAGTGAAACAGCTAGGTTTAGTTTCTTTACATTTTCCCTTCCTTATGCATGGCATCATAACTTACAAATAATCTGTGCTGCTATAGTACACGAATTGCTTACCAGCAAATCAAGCAAGACAATGCAGATATGATACAGGACTTGTTTTTTCCAGTTGTTTAGTGACAAAATAATACAGTCAGTACTTAAAATTCTGTGCAAGTAAAATTAAAAATTTAAATACAAAATAAGCACATTTTAAAAAACAAGATCATAGGTTAATTTTACTCAATTAAGACATATTAAAATAAGTAGCAGCTTAGTATCGAGACATTAGTCTGCACTTCTTAGGAGCTGTTATTTTCTTCAGATCAGTCAGGACTTCAGACTTGTGATATTTTGATTCATTGTTTGACCTGGATGCCTTCCCCCAGCTATGTATCACAGGAGTGACCTGAACGAGTGTGAGCTCCTAGCCAATAAACAGTGCCACTGCATTGAGCATTGCAGCATAAAACAAACATATCTCACAGATGCTCGCTTTGGAGGGCACGTCAGTATTCAGAATGCTGGTAGTGGCTTCCTCTCTCCTTAAGGTAGCAGTTGTGCTTTGAGGCATCCTGGAGTAGTTTGTTGGCATTCCACTGGTAATACTAAGAGTCATTGGAGTGGTGGATGATCCCGTTGAATGAGTCAGGCTTGAGTTTACATCGGTTGAATCTTTAATGTAGATGGTGTGTGTGGCAGCCGCTTCGTAAGTGCTGACCTTCCTGGTTGTCAGCTCCTCAGGGTAGAGGAGCACAGGCCGCTCTGTGCTCGTGAACAGCACTGTCTGGCTTAACGAAGCCAAGGTAGTAACTTCCTTAGCTTTAAATTGTTTACGCATTTTTGTCACTTGGGTTGGTTCAGCTGCCGCTGGAGAGGCAGCGCTGTCTGCTGCCTTCATTCCTTTAATCATGAAGCTGGCATCTGGTGCAGCGGCGGAGGTCGGCGTGATGTTGGCCCCCAGCACGGAGTGGTCAGCGCAGGGAGCCCCCCGCACCCTGGCGGTGGTGCCCTGCACCCACTTAAGCAAATAAGAGATATTTTGTTCATCGCTGCAGGACCATGGGTTGTTGTATAGTGTTACTACTTGCAGCTGGAAGAGCTGATCAAAAGCTTTGTCAGGAATGTATGTGAACTTGTTGTTGTGTAGGTAGAGGCTTGTGAGGTGCTGTAATCTCAACAGGGTTCCTGGAAGTATCTGAGACAAGAAGTTATTGGATAGATCCACTGTCTCTATGTTGTAGGGCATGTTGGTTGGAACTGTCCAAAGTTTGTTGCTGCTGAGGTTGAGAAACTTGAGACTGCTCAGTGTGTTGTTGATCAAAACAGCTCTTTCCACCATGTTCCTGGAAACATCCAGCACTTTAAGGTTCCACTGATAAGCTGTGTCAAGTTTCTGAAGGACTTTAATGTTGTTATTTATGGCATATAATTCCCACAAGGACTTGGGCAGATGAGCAGGAACATTCTTGAGCCAATTATTTGAAATATCAAGAGTCCTCAAATTGCTGAATCTCGTCAGCTGATGATCGAGATCTACAAACTGGTTAAATGACAGATTTAAATATGTAATGTTGTCTTGGAGTCCGTGTGGCAATACTGTTAAGTTCCTGCCTGAGCAGTCCACGTTCCTGTTGTTTCCTGAGCATGTACAGTTAGAAGGACAGATACCCAGAACAGTGGGTATGAAAAATAGAAGGACCAGCAGGCAGGTAGATGCTTTCAGTATCTGGTGTTCCATTGCTGCCTAAAAATAAATATACAAAAATGACACCCTTTAAATCCATGGAATGTATTTTATTTAATTGTAAGGGCTGTCTTTGCAGTGATTAGTTGCAGCAGAAATTAAGTAAAAATATCAATAAACCCCTTTGTGGCATGGTCCTTTTTGTAATTGTTCAAGAGAGACTTTACAAAGCATCCCTTCAGAGCCTGTCATGTTGTCTGGCAGAACGAGACTTGTTTTTTCATCTGCCTTTCCCCCTCAAGCTCAAATGAGGGCTTTCTTCCGAAAATGCAAGTCTCTTCCAAACGTTATACAATGTCTGCTTCTTGTTTTTAGTGATTTCAAGCCTATATTATGTTTGGAATAATGTGTTCTTTTATACAGGATGAAAAAATGGCTGTTAACTGGATCTGCTTTACAAATCTCTGCAGTAATGTAGCAGAACCCCCCCATACAGGCATGCTATTTGCTTAAGTAGAACTGCTTAAAATACATCTTAAATTGTTAGGAATTTAGTTGGAAACCCAAATTCTGCATTCACAGTAACATGCACATTAGTACTTTTCCTTATTATCGTGTCAGTTACATTTCCAAAGCTGCTAACACATGTTTGAAAGCTGAATTAATGTTAGTAAGAAATCTCTGACACTGCAGCAAATTCCTGGTGCAAGCATCTCTCATCAACTAATAATTTCGTTCTTATTTCAGTCTCTACTTTTGTAGTAGGTTTTGTGATTAAAAACAGAAAACACAAACTTACCGTAATGTCTTCTGCAATATCAGCACATTATTTCTGTGAAAGATTTAAGCTTAGAGGTCGTCTTGTTCTAGAGAGTAGCTACAGTTGCTGTCTGTGGATTGTGCTTGCCTCTTCAGCTGCATCGTATTGCTGCTAGCTGGGGCTCTGCAACCACCTGATCTGCACTACATTGGAGGACTGCAGAGCTGTCGCGGGTGCTGACTCAAATTTATTGCAAAGCATACATATTCAATAAAATAGTTGGGTTTTCTAATTTGAATCAGTTAACTTCTTTATGTATTTGTAGCCATGATACTGCATCAAAACACTACATATAAAATTTTCTTAGTTTAGCATATGAACCCATTTAAATGTTTCGATTTTAAATGTCCTGTAAGTTGTGCTCTTTTCTGCCTTCATTTAGTCTCTGTTCCAGTAAGAAAGCTTAGTGTTAGTTTAGGTTTCCTATCTTGAGCTTACTTGTGCTACCCTGCCAGAATATCTTTTCCTAATCTAAAAATCCTTGGTTTTGTGCTGCTTGGATCAGGTTCTCTCTGTTGTTGGGTTTATACCCAGCAGCACATACTGCAGGAATTTACTGCTTTCTATAGGAAATCTGTATCTGCTTTTCTCCAAACAATATGGCAAAGGTGTGCACAGTTTGTAATGCATACATTTGTCACATACAGAATATATGCATTTATAGTATCATGGTGCAATGCATAAAGCCTCAAAGTCTTTGAGCAACCAGAATGCTGTTCTTCAGGCATACACACTCATACATCTCATATAAACAATAAGAAAAAGAAATAGTAAGCATCTTTTCCTCCTCTCTCTGTACATGCAGCAGTGTTGAGTTGCGTATGTGCAACTTCAGACTTCATTTTTAGTGGTTACTTTAAAAATGTAACGTCCATTGTAATAGCTACAAACAGGTGGCCTATGTGACATCCAAATGTATATCCCCTCCCCCACCAAACTCAAGGCTGCAAGTTCTTTGTCATTTTGCAGAGATGTCATGGAAACCTAGCTCTAGGATCTAGCAGCTTCTCTCTACAACTCGAGGCATTAAATGCCAGTAAAATAATGCATGCTTGTAATTTACCTCTCAGAATTCCCTTCAATTTACCATGAAATAGTTAAAATAAAAATGCCTGGTTCTGGACAGGGCAATGAACTTCTCTTGTACTTGGGACCCAGAAAGGATGGGCCCAGCTGGGCACCTGGAGTTAAAGGAACCTGCAATCTCGACAACCTTAAACCATTTTTTAAAGTTTAATAACATTGAAAATCCGTTCTGAAAAATCCTGCTTGAGAGGAAGAAAAGGAAGAAATTAGTAAACATGCGCAGTTAATTCTGATAGTTGTCTGCCTGGGTGTTCTGTGAACTGTTTGTTTCATCCACCACAACCAAGTGTCTGGGTAAAACACCACCTTTTTGTATTTCATGTGTTTGAAGCCATGTCCTCTTTTTCACAGCTGCTGTACTACCGCAAAGTTACTGAAAAATAATCCAAAATAATGGGAGGTCTTACAGTATGCATTTCATCAGTCTTTGGTCTGGACTGATGGCTGCTGGGGGATTTGCTTTAAACACCTGTCATCCTCTGTGCCCAAGTGGTTGCTCCATCTGACGCAGAAAATGGACCTCTGTATGTATGTATGTATGCCAGAGCGGTTAGACTGTTTTGAATTAGGAGCTTTGTATCTAAGCAAATAACTCTGTTATGCCTTAAGCAACCAACGCATCTTCGAATTAGAAAGCTTTATTAAAATTAACTTGAATTCACTGCCTTCATTTACGTAGTCTAATAGAACAAACCTTTGCAAGAAGCTCTGAGTCCCTCTAAAGTTTTGCTCTGCACCTCCATCTGTGCCTTGTGCATGCCGACACACAAAGGTACACACGCGGTTTTTTGCAGTCTCCACCATCAGGCATCGTTTGTTGTCTGCGCAGTGGAGTCACGGCCGGGCCGTGGGCAGCGGGCGTGCAGAGTTGTGCCACCATTTGCAGAAAGGGGCTCTTCCCTTTTGTGAAGGCTGGTGTTGAGAAATGCCGGCAGCTGTTGCTCGTGCTGCGCTCTCACTGTTCTCGCCTGTGTCAACTTCTCCATGAGTCAGTTATTTGAAGAGTGCTTCGTTTAAGAAAAATGAGAAGCATTTTGGAAAGTTATTTTGGCAATCTACTGAGGATGTTCTGGCGGTGGTGCAGGTTCGCAAATCCCTTCGGTAATTAGCTGCAGCGGTGGGGGATACGGCTCCTTCGCTTCTGAGTGAAGTTCCTCCTGCTGGCCGGGGTCCGAGGCGCGCTGCTCGCCCGGCTCTGTGAGCCACGCGGGGGGCGGCGGCAGCTCGGGGCCCTCGGCGGGCTGTGGGCGCGGCTCCTGCTCCGCGCCCGCTGCTTCGGGGCCGGCAGCCGCTGCTGCAGCCGTGCTGGTGGCGGAGCGGCTGTGCTCTGCTGGGGGCTGCTGCCTGCCGGCGGTGCCGTTGGGGGATTTCTCCGGTGAGGGAGGGTTGTGCTGTACGGATGCTTCTTCTCTTAATTTCCAGGGCAACATAAATAAAACTGATGAGCGTTTGGTAGCCTGGCCGGAGTCCATAAAGGTATCTGGAGTGTCTCCGTCTGCAAACGGAGACTGACCTGCCCAGTTTGAATCGGCTAGCAATGGCTTCTTGCAGCATTTCCATAGAACAATCGCGCTAATGGCAATTACCATACCAACCAGAACAATGCCCATTATCATTGCTGCGACCCAGCTCCCGTTGGTGGGCTCTATGTGTAGTTCAGGCAGCTGTGGCAGTGTTGTCCCAGCGGTCGGTGCTCCTGCAGGCTTCTGCGTGCTGGGGCCGGTTGTGTGCAGTTGGTGTGGGGTGGATCTGTCCTCTGCCGGGCTGCTGGTGCTGCTGTGCACAGTGCTTTCACTTGTGGAAACATTTGAAGGCATTTCAGTGCAAAGCGATTTCCAAATTTCTCCGCAGAAGAGAACCAATATTACTGCCTTGCTGACCATTTTCCTACGGTCTGTTTAAATACGTCTCCTCCTACATCAAGAATGAAGTAAAACACATTAAATTAAACCTGGAGTGACACTGCTGGTACCAGACTACTTTATATTTACAGTCTAAAAAAAATAGGCCAGATTAAACCTGCATGTTTTTTGTCATTTGTATGGTCAACAGCTTTGTCACTGACATCGACATCATGGTGGGTTGTTTTGTTTTCTACCTTCTCTGAAAAAGGCGTTCGGAGAGAAGTGCAAAGTATGTTTCAAAATAACTTTTATCTATCACAGAAATGATTACAGATGTGAAATGAAATATGAAACACAGCAGTACTGAAAACAAGAGTAAAGAAAATTGCCCTGCTTTATACCTGAAGGACTGGGAGAGAAGCCTAGAGATAAGCTGAGCCCTGGGTGAAAGGTTCTTTAAGGTCGATTTCCTGGTCTTCCCTGCAGGTTAGGTTAGAGTGTAATAATTTTGCAAACATTTCCAAATATTACAACTATAATGGTACAGAACTGCAATATTTAACTTTGTGAACAAATGCCTGCATGAGGGGCAGGTTTTGTAACAAAGAAGGTTGTCTTAACGTTAGGTTGGGATGGAGCAAACTTTTTTCTATACTGCTCAGAGCTCAGGTTTCTGAATGTCTGTGTGATGCAAATCATTAAAATACAGGCAGCTATTGTGATTTCTACCTGATTTCTACCTTTGTGTGTTTTGAGATAATTTGTGATCACGCTGCTCTTGTGAAGCTGCCCCCTGGAACCTCAGTATGTGTAACTATAAGAGTTGATTTCAGATGCAGCAATGCAGACACATATGAGCAGCAGATTAATGCTTCTACAGATCACTATCTAAACTGTAAGATTTAAAACAGATAAAAATGACACCATTTTATTTTCTTCTGCTCAAAAATATGTTCTGTTTCAAAATACATTAAAACGACGCATACATGTAGAGTTCACGATAGTTCACAGTAGCAGCACCTTAAGAACTAGATGGGATGTCTGCATCTTCCAAATCCTACAGGAACATTGAATTAGCTTAGAAAGTGCTGTACAAAGTGCAGTTCATTTAAAAATAAATAATGCAAATATTAACTGTTTACATTTTGAATTTGATTCTTACCTTTGTCTTCTGTCAGGCAAGCATTCTCTTAATTTTTGTCTGAAGCCTTAAGAGGACAGACTGCTAGGAGTCGAGCAGCTCTAAAATGGCTTGTCTCACGTTGAAGCAAGTTTCTGCAGCTAAAGAGGAAGTTTACCAACACTTGCTGCAGGAAGTGTCAAGAGTAGGAGGATTACTAAGAAGCTTAGTTCAAGGTTTGCATGATTTAAAAGCAAACTTTTCAGCTCAATTGTCTTTATAGGACTCAAATATTTAGGTGGCCTTTGCTGGGTCTGTGTCTGTTACGTAGGAATTAATGAATGCTTGTTTTCCAGTCCTTGCTGAAAGTAGTTGTGGTTACAAATTTTTTTGAATGACACAGAAGTAAGTTTGGGTTGGATTTCATTTATACTAATAAAAATTCAGTGGTGGTTTTGATGAGCTATCATTGTTATTAATGGAAATGCAACCGTAGGCTCGCTACAGTGAGTCATAGAGCACTATCTGATCACGAGGTGCTGGCTTGCACATCTTCCTTTAGGTAGCTGTGTTACAGGCAGATAGCTGCAGATCTCACCCTTCCTCTGCCTCCCCCTCCCCACTTTGCTTTTCTGCCTGGACAATGTTGGCACCTGTTGCCACCATTAAAGGAGGACTGCGTGTTCTAAGCAGTTGTTTTTCTGCTGTCTCTTTGTCCATATCATAACCCAGACCGCGTTTTTGTCTCCTTGAGTGTTTTGGCCAAGAAAGGTTGCCCACCAACAGAAACATGCATAAGTGTATCCTCACAGCATTTTGCAAGTGCGTTCTTGTGCCTTCCACCACAGCTATTCCACGTCCCATGCCTGCTGCTGTGCTCTGCTGGCTGTGCTGGCACTTTCCCAGTCTGTTGCCAGCTCCTGCTGCGCGTGCAGATCCTGATCTGTGCTGATGTTATGACACGCTTTCTTGAGTTTTACCTCATCCAAGTTCCCTTCAATCCTCACAGTTTCCACCTGTCTTTGGCTGCAGATCCCACCCTCATTCCTATTTCTTTTCCTTCTTTCCACTAATAGGATCATGATTCTCTACTTTTTTCCTGCTTTTTCATGATACTGCAGCTTTACCCCTTGTGACTTGGAGAAAAAAACAGAATGTAGACTTTATTTAAAAACTGATGTTTCTGGTTTATTGATGATTACAAAAAGGAGTTCTTATATTTTAACATACAGTACAAACTTCACATATTTACACCTAAAATCAAAGCAAAAAGTATGATTGCTCTCAATGTGGTTCAGAAGCAATTATGCTGATTTAAGAAGTTTTGATGGAATAAACCTGAAAGGCATTTTAATAGAGTAGTTCCTGATTCAGTAACGGCATCAAAGTTATGACTGAATTATGGTTTTCTTAAAACAGCAAGTGCCTATGTAGCACTGTTGTTTGTGTAAATATAGCATATTCTAACTGTCCTTTCCTTTTTTTCCCTCCCAGTGATCTTTAAAAATGGCAAAGTTCTGTCCTGCTTTATCCTGCTTGGTTCCTACAACCATGATTGCTGGTTAAAGGAGTTAAAACAGCCCTTGTGCTATTTCTAAAAATCTCTAAAAATCTACTCCCTTCTTGATGTACAGGTTTTTACAGCATTCCCACTACCTTTAAAAATGAGAAACCTGAAGGTTTAGCTTTCCCATGTTACAATGTGTGTTGTTTCTTGATAGCAAAGTTTCTGTCTCATGTTAATCCAGTACAAAATGTAAAAGCTGAAGGTCTTTTTAGTTGACTAAATCTCAACTACAAAATTGGTTAAAATGCTTTTGTGTGACATTGTTTCTTTGTTTTCATGTTTGTTATCCGTGTCTTTAACATGACTCTCAGTAGATTCATCTTGGGCTCTCATTTGGATTGTGGCATCTCTCTCTGATAGCAAGTCCTGCATTACCACGTCAGTTCCAGTTGTCTCCTTAGGTATCCTCTGCCACGTTCCTGCTGCAGTTGGCCAGAAGCTGTTGGTAGCCAGGATATCGCCATTGCTCCTGGGCCGACGTTTTCCTTGTTGAGCTTTTTTGAGATAGGACAGTTTATTTGCTATTACAACAGTTGACAGAAACAAGAAGGTGCAGATGAGTACAAGAGCTGCTATTATAATGAAGCAAATCAGTGTAAGAAACTTATTGTCTTCACATGTTTCTTTTGCCATGGGGATCTTGGGTTTGCTGGTGTTCCTAGGTCCTCCAGTGTCAGGAATGCTTTGGGCAGAGGAAGATGAGGAGTTTGGGCCCGTTGTTGAAGATAAAGACTGGGGGGTGGCTGTCAGCATTTCAGCAGTGGGTGTTGGTTTGCCATTAAAATCAATGCCTGGAGGAGATTTTGTGTTGGCTTCTGTTATGTTCTGACTGCAAGTTAGGTTTTGGCAGATTGGATACCAGATTTCATTGGTAACCCTGGGATAGTCAGTATGGTTTGCACTTAATTGCAAACACAGTGAAAAGATTATCCCAAGAGGGAAGACAGAATGTGGTTTGCCATGTCTCTTTGTCTTCATCTTCCTCTTCAGTCACCTACAAAAATAGGAATTCTGGTGTTAGGATGTAGCAATGGTAGTTCTTAGAGGTTTGAATCAGGCTTGTCAGGTTTAGTTGCCAGCAGCTTTTCTGATCAGGAATGTGTTGTAACTTGGCTTACCATGTGTAGGAGGGAGCACTCAGCTGCTTGGAATCCTGACTGAATTGGTGGTCTTGGACTTCAGCTCTCACAGTGCTGAATTCCAGTGTTTGGAGGTTTATGTGTGATGTGTATGAAGATGAAAAAAGAACATGAAGCAAACAGAGGAAAGTGTTTTCTCTGAGTGCTCAGTGATTTGTGGATGTTGATATGGACTCTGCTGTAGTTCCTCCTCTTTAAAGCTAACCATATTACATCTTTAAGTTCATCACTTCTGCTTTTAAATGGGGAAGGGAGGCACCCGTGTAAAACCTACAAAGTACCACTTTCTGCTTTACCATGTTTCCCCAAATATGGGAGAAGTAACTGCGCTTGTACAGATGGCCAGGCAGAGAGCTTTAATTGACAACGTTCCTGTAAATGGCAGCAGTAGCTTGTTCTAATCATTTTATTTCTTCTCACAGATGTCTGGAGTATTTCATAAATCCCTAGGAAAATCTTTGTTGTCTAATATCTGATTTATTGTACAAAAGACTGTTTATCACAAACATACTTTGATTGTGACATTCCCTTTAAAACCTCTGAAATTATGCAGATTGCCATTAGCATTATGCTCTGCTCCACGTTAGGGTAATATTCAGATTTGCACCATGAATCAGAGACAAATAGGGTAACCTCAGAGTGATGCTGATGAGAGAGAAGTTACGGCATCATGTCTGTGCTGAGTCTTCTCAGGTTTACATGTGTGAGACACCTCAGGTCTTACGGCTGGTTGTTGTGCTCCCTGTCTCTTACCTGTCTTTGTTAACAGAATGAAATGTTTCCTCCAGTACTTTACATCTTGTTCGTGTATAAATGCTGTTAAGGATGACTGACATTAACAGTGCTGTTTGTAGAAATGCATTTCTTCTTGAAGCTGTTACTTTAAAGGTAACAAAGCACATCTATATGCTTCTAGGTTTTGGTAATGTTGAAATGTGCCAGAAATAAATTTGCTTTTGCCATAGTTGAAACTTAGCTTATCTACCAGAGAACTTAATGTGTTCACGCTCAAAAATCGGAGAGCTAAGCTTGCCCGTCTTTTCAGTATCCAAATGGCATCTTTCATACTCCTGGAGTCCCCCAGGGAAGGGAAGGGAGAGAGGCCTGGGGTGTAAGCAGGGAGCAGATGGTGGGTGGCTGCTCACGAGGCAGAGGAGAGGAGGATATATTTGTATCTTTCTTTGCAGTTCACACTACAAACTAAACTCTGCTCTGAGATGAGTCCTTATTGTTAAGTTTGAATTAGAAGCCATCTTAGTAGTCAGCTACAGCGTGGGTACAATACTTATCTTTCTGTGGTAATGGTTACTTGGGGAATGCCTTGCTGCAGTCTTCAAAAAGGAGGAAAAGCAGCAACAGCACAACCTTTTCTGGGGTGGAGCAAAACAAAACCTTTCACAAAGTTTCTACATGACATGCAGAAATGAGGTGCATTTTCCAGTACAGATGCACTCCAATCCTTACTTCCAGAGAACTGCAGCTGTGCGAATGTTTATTTGAACCAGATATGCTTTTCTTAAAAATAAAGAAACTAGTATTGTTAAAGGCTTCCGTTAAATTCATGTTAGCAAAGGAACTGATCAGTTTTTTCTTTAACTCACCCATTTGTGCCCAGTATTGATAGGGTCCTCTGTCAGTCCACAGTAACAGGAACTACAGAGTAATGTAGACTGCTATTGTTATTCCTTTAGAGTCTGATTGTGAACAGCTTCCAACATCACTAAAAGCAATTGTTTATCAGATTCCTTAAATCAGGCAGAGATTGGTTTTTAATTATTGTTACTGGTGGAGTTGTACTTAAACAAAAAAAGTCAAACTTACTTTTATGTATAATTTCCTACAAAATCTAGGGAACTTTGAAGTGGAACTGAAAGTAGAAGGAAAATGGGCACTTACCTTTCCGTAGTGCAGTCAAAAGAAAGTTGGTGTTTAGATATTTAGTCCTTTAACAGTAAGATTTCTCTGTGCGTGTATTTGCTCTTAGGATGCAAATGTCCATTAACATGAAGCAAGTAGACTTGGACAGGGCTGTTTTTTTTTTTTAAGCAAATCTGTAACTGAAATTACATGTCCTGTATTCTAAGTGGAGAACTAAAACCACAGTGATGACACACTTCCTTCTTTTTTTCTTCTTTTTTTTTTTTCTTCTAAACAACTATGCCATGACATCTTAGAGGGGGAAAAACACCAACTTACCCAAATTAGCTTTCTGAGTAAGAGGAAGTAACACAGGAAAAAAAAAGTCTCTTGGGCAGACAAATAAATACATTTGTGAAGTGTATCTCCTCCATCATCCTGTGCTCAGGTGTTTACCCCAGATGCTACAGAGAAGTGTCCCTCTATGATCAAAATGACTTGTGCTTGCAGTGCTTAGCAGACATTTCCATAGCCTGTTGTCTTGCTGTGAAAGAGTTGAGTTGATGCTAGCTCAAAACAAGCATGAGTCTTTGAAAGTTCAAAAACTACTGCTAAGTTTGCTTTTTAATTCTTTCTAGTAGAATTTTATCTGCTGTACTAACTCTGAAGACTTGGTTCAGAGAGATGCTCTGTCCGATCTCATAAAATTCAACAAAGCATTAAATGAGAGCAAAGGGTTCTTAATATTTTTATAGTACCTGAGTGCTTTTCAGGTAAGAATTATTTCACAGATGGGTCCTCTGTACTACCCAAAGGACCAACCGTTCTTAGAAGCATTCCACCAAGCATTAGAGTACATTGTTGTGCTTGCTGCAGTACTTGGCAGACAAAATGAGCTGAAAAAAATGGTATGTGGAAGTTTAATTAGTCTAAACCAAGACTATTTAAATAATTTATTTCTACTTATAAAAGTATGTATAATATGAACCTGTAGAAATGTGTTTAAAAATAATAATAAAAATAGTTTGTGGTGATGCTTTACACTTTTTTTCAAAGAACCCCTTAACTTGCATCAGCTTTGAGCCAATCGATGCACTCTTCCTCACCAGTGTAGATGTGATTTTACCTTTTGTTGGAGGAGCTGGATGAGCCACTTGGCCGTCCAGAGACTACGTGACTGTGGTAGGTGGGGTGGCACTTCAAAATGAATGAATCCAAATCAGGCTTTAGCATACTGGGCTGAACTTGGTTGGAATATGAGCCGTGACAGAAATTAGGCTATGGATGCCAGTCCAATGTCATTGCTTTGAGTTTGACATTTTTGGGACTGTGTAAATGTCAATCTGTTCTAGTGTAGCAGTGTGTGTGACACACCACTGAAATGTTTTATTATGGGTCTAAAGGGCAAACCCAACAGTGTCTGTCATGTTTTCTTACAGTTTCAAGACTGGCCAGATCAATGGAGATCTATTGATATACCACGTCCTGCTAACTCTGAAGCCATACTACGCAAAGCCATATGAAATTGTGGTGGACCTCACACATGCTGGCCCCAGTAATCGCTTTAAAACTGACTTTCTTTCTAAATGGTTTGTAGTTTTTCCAGGCTTTGCTTATGAAAATGTCTCAGCAGTTTTTATTTATAACTGTAATTCTTGGGTCAGAGAATACACCAAATACCACGAAAGACTCTTGACAGGTTTGAAAGGAAGCAAAAGACTGATTTTCATAGACTCTCCAGGAAAACTGGCGGAGCACATTGAACATGACCAGCAGAAACTTCCAGCAGCTACCTTAGCTTTGGAAGAGGACTTGAAAGTATTTCACAATGCCCTCAAATTGGCTCACAAAGATACCAAAGTGTCTATTAAAGTAAGTATTTTCATGCTTTATTAGCGAATTGTTCTATTTTGATAAGATTTTGAATGTGTTTTGCTGTCTTTTAATTTTCTTCTCTGTCTCATAGAGAAATCACAACACAGTGTTATTTCATACAGTTTCATACATTTCTCTTAGTCAGACAGAAATGGCAGACTTGTCTCTTCGCATCATTAACAGCAGGTGCTCAACCACTTTTTGATTCTCTCTCTAAGGTTGGATCAACAGCCGTGCAGGTGACATCAGCAGAACGGACGAGAGTCCTGGGACAGACGGTGTTTTTAAATGATATATACTACGCCTCTGAAATTGAGGAAATATGTCTTGTTGATGAGAATCAGTTTACATTGACGATTGCCAACCAGGGAACACCACTCACCTTCATGCATCAGGAGTGTGAAGCCATTGTGAGGTCCATTATTCATATACGGACACGGTGGGAGCTGTCACAACCAGACTCCATCCCACAGCACACTAAAATTCGCCCTAAGGATGTACCTGGAACACTACTGAACATAGCACTGCTCAACCTTGGAAGCTCAGACCCCAGTTTGCGGTACTGATCTTTTAAATTAATTTCCCTTTGTAAGGAAAAATATGGTTTGCAACGTATATTTATTGGGTACATTTGAGTGGCTTGGTGTCGAACTTTCTGCTTAATAGCTGTATGTTGCAGAGCAGGTTTTTGGGTCTCGTCAAAGCGAGCCGCCTCCAAAAATGAGTCCTTGCTCACTGGCAGCCTGTGTGGCCCTTGGCTCCTGTCTCTCAGCCACTCAGGTGCATTTGGAAATACCTAGCATTTCCTGGAACTGGATGCTCTTCTGAGAAGTCTGGTACCAGTTTCTTCAAGCATACTCTTAACCTTATCAGAAACAGTTTAAAACAAAGGAGTAACTTAATTCATTTGTCCAAGGCAAATGTTGTCTCTGAATCTTAACTGATGCAGAAAAGCAGCTCAAGGTTTAAATACAGTACATTATGTAACAGTATTGATTTGGTTTTGGAAATGTGACTGCCATTGCTACGATGTCTCAGTGTAATGTATGTATTTTAAAACAGACAAGAAGACTATTACAAATCATATTGCTTGCTTTGTTTACAGGTCTGCTGCCTATAATCTTCTGTGTGCCTTAACCTGTACCTTTAATTTAAAGATTGAGGGCCAATTACTGGAAACTTCAGGTCTATGTATTCCTGCCAACAACACACTCTTTATTGTGTCAATTAGTAAGACTCTTGCAGCTAACGAGCCACACCTCACCTTAGAGTTCTTGGAAGAGTGTATTTCAGGATTCAGCAAATCGAGTAAGTAACACTGGTGCTCCTCAGTACTAACCATCATCATGAAACGATTCAGGCTGGTAGCTGTCAAGTTTAACAAACTTCCTGTTACTGGATCACAGCAACTTTAACTTACTAATGCTTCCTAGAACTGGTTTGGATGTTTTTAAGATGACCCATTTGTATTTGTTTAATCAGATAATTATGCGTTTCTGTGAAGCTGTGTAATTCTCAGAAGCCAATGTTGTGACCTGGGGGGCATCTGTTGGAACAGAAACTCCAACAGTACTTTGATTTACACTTTTGAATGTACCCTTTTCTTTCTGCATGAAAAGAAATGAAGCAGATATTTTAAAAAGAAATAAAGCAGACCAAGCCCAATCTTCTAGCTTTCACCAGCCGTCTCAGTTATCTAGACAATTACTCAGTGTGATCACAACACAAATTATTTGTTTTGTACCCCTGACAGTTTTGTACAGTGAGTAATCTGGTGATCAGTTCCCTATCATACTGTATTTGATTCACCAGAATTAAGAATGCAGAGAAAAAAAGAAAAAAAAAAGGAAAAGAAGAGCTTGGTGAAGTTTGGAGTTCTAGCAGATACCTTAAGAAAACAGTTTGTGTCTTTCAAATTTAAGCCTTTCAGATTGATGATATCTCCTATCTGGTTCTGCCATTCTGCTTTTGTTATCTCTGTTTTCCAGACATAAAACAGCTGATTTTACTGCTGGAGGCAGTTTGGAATATATTCTCAAGATTAAAAAAAAATTGTCTTTAGTCCCACTTCATACTAAGCATTCACATCTTTGTCACATGTCTTAAGATGCTAAAATGTCAAAATCTCCTTGCTAGATTCTTACAGATGTTTATTGGATGTTATTATTAACAGTGTGCTCCTTATGAAAGCTATGTTTTAGGGTATTATTTGCTTGGATCTGATAGTCATTACTTTAGGAGGAAAATGAAAGGGGTAATGCTGGCTAATAATTATTTGCCTGTTCATAGAGACCAACAGTGAACTTTTGTTACAAAGTGAATTTTTATTTCAGGTATTGAACTGAAACATCTTTGTCTGGAGTATATGACTCCCTGGCTGTCCAATCTGGTTCGATTCTGCAAACACAACGACGATGCGAAGCGCCAGCGGGTCACTGCTATTCTTGATAAGCTTATAACAATGACAATAAATGAAAAACAGATGTACCCTTCTATTCAGGCTAAAATATGGGGAAGCCTTGGACAGGTATAAATTATGCATGATTTCTTGTAATTTGTTTATAAGCAGATTATAGTGTTTTCAGTCACTTACATAAGCATAAATTTTTTGACAGACAGGACCTTGCTCATTTCCCAGAAGTATGTTTTGTTTTTTTTCCACATCAAATCCAGTTTCTTCTCAATAAGTGCAAAGTGCAGCATTTTATGAATAGCTGTGCTTTGAAGCAGAGAGCAAAATAAAAACAATACCATATCATAGTTCTTCTGCAGTTGTGAAGCATTTTGATCTGATGCAATTCTAATAATTCAATAGGCTTTTTCCAAAAAGGTGACAAATCACTAGGACTGTTGCTTCCATTTGTGATAGCTATGCACCTTCAACTGAAAAGATACAATGGTTACTTATTCAGAAGGTTGTTTACTGTAGAAAAGATATGTTAACCAAACAGTAAGAAAGGCTTTTTTTTCTCTACCAGATTACAGATCTCCTTGACGTAGTGCTGGACAGTTTCATCAAAACTAGTGCCACAGGGGGCTTAGGATCCATTAAAGCTGAGGTTATGGCAGACACAGCAGTAGCGCTTGCTTCTGGAAATGTAAAATTGGTTTCAAGCAAAGTGAGTTCCCTCCTTGCCTCTTAAACAGTAATTTCACATTTAGATAACAACATAGCACTGAGGTGCTTCCTGATGAATCAGCAATAATGAGGAAAAAAAAAATAACTCCAGTGTTGATTTGTAACTGCTTTTACTGAAATTTTGAGCTCTGCTCTTTGTTTCATAAAAGCAAAATGGTTGCTCTCTTTTCAGGTGATTGGAAGGATGTGCAAAATAATTGACAAGACTTGTCTGTCTCCAACTCCTACGCTGGAACAGCACCTGATGTGGGATGATATTGCCATTCTAGCACGTTACATGCTGATGCTGTCCTTCAACAATTCTCTGGATGTGGCTGCACATCTCCCCTACCTCTTTCATGTGGTTACTTTGTTGGTGGCCACTGGACCCCTTTCTCTCAGAGCTTCCACTCATGGTCTTGTCATCAACATCATTCATTCTCTGTGCACTTGCTCACAGCTTCATTTTAGTGGTAAGTTCCTAACAGGTTTTCAATTGGTTGCTTTTCAGTTTCAGAAATACCAGAGTCATCTTTCTCTCTTTCAACAATTCTGAGCTTGAAAATACTGTGTTGCTGTTGAGCTTGTGTAGAAACCAGAATAAGGGTATGAGCCAGAATAATTATGAAGAGGGAGTTAAAATATGACTAGTTTCAAGCAGGTGTGTAGTATAAATTGTATAATGGGTCTTTGAAAAAGGGAAGAAAGTAAGTGCCAGTAAGTTCCTGTAATGCAGATTAAGGATAAAATGCATCTGTGCTAAAACTGGCTGATGTGCATCTTTTGAATAGTTGCATAATGTGGTAACAGATATCAGTTACATAAGGAAATTTTGAAACTGCATGGTTAAAGCAGGAATGTTGCATACAGCTGTATTTTAGCAATTCTAAAATATTTGAGATAGCAAAGGTTCAGCAGTCACAGAAGTGCAGTATAAAATCAGGCTGGATTTCGTGGAAAAAAAAAATCAAGAAGTTTATGTAATTTTGTTTTTTTAAGTATCTAAAAGCTCCTTTTATATCTAAGTGTATTGACAGAGTGTGTGCATAGGCACAGACACTTGTATTTAAAGAAGAGCCTTGCTGTGATGCACAAAGAGAAGGGCAAGCCTTCCTGTTTAAAAAATGGGTTTGAAGTACACAGTAATGGAACAAAGTTCAGGATTGTAAGAATATGCAGTGCCAGTACCAGGGCCTTCGTTTTCTTCTGATCTGAGTGACTTAATTGCAATGGGAGCCCAAACCAGAATTTAACTGCAGTTTGAACTGACAGTAATGTTGGCTTTCCAAACCAGGAGCTCTCCATGTTTCCGTTCTCCTAACAAATATGAGAAGAAGTCCTAGAAAATCACATCTGTAGACAAATTTCTTTTTATCTATTTCTAGACTGCACCTCTCTCGTGACTGCTTTCAATGGTCTGTGCAACAGAGCACAGTTGTTCTGGCATGTTCTGAGACAAGTAGCAAAGAAAACAGTATAGAAACGTGCATAGGTTTATCATCTGCTTGTGTATTTGTGGGAGAGTGAGCTTAAGTGTGTTTAAAATATGAATTGTGTGTCAGTGTTTTAAGTCTAATGTGTAAAAATTTATTCAACAGAGGAGACCAAGCAAGTTTTAAGACTGAGCTTGACTGAATTTTCTCTGCCTAAATTTTATTTGCTGTTTGGAATCAGCAAAGTGAAATCAGCTGCAGTCATAGCATTCCGCTCCAGCTATCGAGACAGGTCATTTTCACCTGGCTCCTACGAGAGGGAGACTTTTGCACTGACCTCCTTGGAAACTGTTACTGAAGCTTTGCTGGAGATCATGGAGGTATGTGTTTCAAAACAGAGTTACAGTGCTGCTTATTCTACAACAAGCAGTTTAACAAGCAGTGTCTCCAATGATAAGGAACACTTCTGACAACTAAAATAGCTGAACATTCTGAATTAAAATAATTCATTTTCTTTATGTTATATATGTTCAAACAATGTCATTCTTTTTAGGCTTGTATGAGAGATATTCCAACATGCAAGTGGCTGGACCAGTGGACTGAACTAGCTCAAAAGTATGTTACAGATCTCAAAGCATGACCCCTAACTGCCTGTGTAGTGCATTTAGAATTCTCAGTTTTCCATTGTACAGCTTGTCTGTTGTATATTCATTTAATGTAGTGTACTCTGTTTCTTCACAGGTTTGCATTCCAGTATAATCCATCCCTGCAGCCAAGAGCACTTGTTGTCTTTGGCTGTATAAGTAAGCGTGTCTCTCATGGACAAATAAAACAAATAATCCGAATTCTTAGCAAGGTATATGGGTCTGTATTTGTCTTCCTCTCTGACACGTAAAGTAACTAAATTTTTTTAGTATAAATATTGAATATAAAACTCAGCATGATTTCATAGTAAATACGTTCTTCAAGCATATTCTTCTACAGAGAAACCTGATGGGAAGTTGTCTCTGTAGGCCTGGCTTTCTATTTTAAATTAATTTGGTGACTATAAATTTATCAATGCAGCTACTTCTAGAGTAACACTAGTTTTCAATATTGAGTTTAAAATTTGAGACACTGAATTTAGATCCAGAAGAGTCAGTATTAAAATAAAGGAGAAATTTTCTGGTAATGCAGCTAGCTGTATGTGTGTTACTCTATTTTATTTTATTTTATTTTATTTTATTTTATTTTATTTTATTTTATTTTATTTTATTTTATTTT
>JAPSGF010000022.1:8620993-8642441 GCA_035772895.1 Perdix hodgsoniae | reverse complement strand
TTATTTTATTTTATTTTATTTTATTTTATTTTATTTTATTTTATTTTTTTAAGGACGTTAACAGTGTATGACAACTAAATACAATAAAAAGCAGAATGTTTATGTAAGAAAACTTTGCAACATACTACCTAGCTTGGTAATTATGTCCATATTTTCTAACAAAGGTTGTGTTCCATAGCAGCTGAACAGTGGCAGATTTATTTAAGTATTTAACTAACGTTATGTGGGTGTAAGATTTAACTGTGCAGTGTCTGAACTGCAGAAGAGCCATTCTGTGGCTCTTGCACCCTTACTTTTTTAATACACTTGCATGATTGTTTACAGCAATAAATAAATGCTTGTGTAGATCTTCATTTCTGAAACTCCTTTCAAATTGGTTTAAAGGGAACTCAGCCTTTGTAAACTAATTGAGAACTACATTATAGTTTAGAGCTTTCATCTTTTCATAAAGCAAAATCTAATTATGGGTTCTGTTTTCTTATTATTCTTTTTTTCTGCAAAAAGGGACTTGAGAGCTGTTTAAAAGGCCCCGATAATTACAATAGCCAAGTTCTAATAGAAGCAACTGTTATAGCACTCACCAAACTGCAGCCTCTTCTTAACAAGGTAAGCAACTGGATTTCTGAAGAACAGAATGTATTTTGTAAGTTATAATTACGAGTATAAACTTAAAAATGTATATAAGTCTTGTGGTATCTGATGTTCACACATCACTGCTATGACTCACGCTTGAAAGTACTACATATGGGAAGTATGTCACAGATGTTTGTATGTGCAGAAGCTTTAAAAAGACTTCAGAATGTACTGTTCTGCTTCATCAAACTGGGCCATAGCAATATACTCAAAGGTTGCAACTCAGTTTGCATTCATTTGCACCATAAGATTTTCCATCTTGGCTTTTGAATTTGCAATTGTTCATACATCTTTCTGACCGTGCCTTGTAATACATTTTGATTATGTTTTATGTGATGTTAATTTAGCCATTTTATGTTACTTCAATGAATTGATCAGCATATCAGTAGGTGCTCCATTAATGAATCACTTCAGAATTTACCTGTGGAGTGGCATTGTCATGCACACTTAAAAGAACAGCCTTCTATGGCAGAGTTCTAGAAGGGGTTTCTGGAAAGTATGGATGCATTTGCAACTCCTTCTTTGTTAATAACTTAAAAAAAATGCTAAAAAAAAAAAAACAAAAAACCAACTTGTTTTTCCTGCCAGGTGTGTTTGAATGGCCGCTTTAATGTGCATATTTGACTTTCATTAACATAGCCAAAGACTTAAAAAAAAAATTAAAAAAAAAAATTCAGTTTGTTTCACTCCTTACTTGGTGGCTTTGCACTGTCTTATGTGAAAGTAGAATCGTGGCCTTTTTGTTTCCCTTCTCCTTCTAGGACTCCCCTATGCACAAGGCCCTCTTCTGGGTAGCCATGGCAGTACTGCAGTTGGATGAAGTCAACCTCTACTCAGCAGGTACAGCACTGCTTGAACAGAATCTGCATACCTTGGATAGCCTTCGAGTGTTCAATGATAAGGTAAGCAAGCCCTCTGCTAGTAATCAGCTGTGATTAACCCTTAATTCATGCAAACAGTTAGTTCTAATCAAAAGAAAAAATACATATATTCCTTGTCCTAGTGAACAATAATTAAGCAATTAAAACTGAAATCTGTGTTGCAAGCTGTTTACTTGTGTAATATCAGCAGTACACTGTGATGTAGAGATGACAATCCAACTAGGTTAGTCCCAAACTGCAACAGAGAAATACGTAGATGTGTTCAAGTCAGAAGTGCAGTCAGTAGGTTCCTGTACTTTCTTAAATGTTTTGTCACTGTTTTAATTGATTATGATGAGTAACCTTCAATAAAATAGGCTGTTCTGAAGAAATTCATAATGGAGGCAGTGAGGCCCTGGCACAGCTGTGCAGTGCAGCTGTGGTGCCCCATACCCAGAGATGCTCAAGGCCTGGCTGGGCGCTGGGCAGCCTGAGCTGGTGGGAGGTGTCTCAGGAGATGCGCACTGAGGTCCCAACCCAAACCACTCTTTGGTTGTATGAAATATTCTTATGTCTTATTTTCTCTGAGTCAGAGCCCAGAAGAGGTGTTCATGGAGATCAGGAGGCCACTTGAATGGCACTGCAAACAGATGGATCATTTTGTTGGGCTAAATTTCAACTCCAACTTCAACTTTGCACTGGTTGGGCACCTCCTGAAAGGTAAGAGTGCTTGTTGCTCGTGTGTTAAAATGAATGTGTGGTTTCAAGTGCTACAGTACATTACTTCTTTCTCCCAGAATACTTTCTCTCTCTGTGCTTGCCTGTAGCTGCTCACTGAAGATTGATTTGTGAGATATAGATGCAATATGTGTGCAAACATCTGTAATTATGTGATTTTGGACAGAGGGACTGAATTAGTAGTCCTGAACGTGCAATTTCTGTTAGCGTTCTACTTCATTACCCTACGTATGAAGTGTCCTGAGAACATGCTGGAAAATGTTTATAAATGCTTTTAAAAAATATCTATGCTTCATAAATATGTATTCAAAAATTAAATGTAAGATTTGGTGTTCAAACCTCGTTTTGCAGGGTACAGGCATCCTTCACCTACCACTGTAGCAAGAACAGTAAGGATTCTACATACACTACTAGCTCTGGTTAACAAACACAGGAACTGTGACAAGTTTGAGGTGAACACCCAGAGTGTGGCTTACCTAGCAGGTGAAATTAAACATTCTTTTGGACTTGCATTGACTGGAAAGGAGTGGGTTATTGTGGGAATATCTTCTGGTGTTAGGCTAATTACTCTGTTATCAATATGAAGGATAGTTGTAACTGGATTTTCACAAGAGTCTGGGTTAGGCTGCTGTGTGTCACTAACTGTCTGAAGGCTTGTCAGCTCAGGACCGACTGCAACTTCCAAAATGCTTCAGGGAGACTGAAGGTGTTTTGTTTTAAATTCTGAAGTGTGTTGTTCCTTGCAGAATTTACGTTTCTAGTGGTCTAGGAACAGAAAACATGGCTGTATGAGGGCAAGTGCTTAGATCGTGGAATTTTAGCTGGTGGGAGAATACAATTATTTTTTTAATGACCTACTTTTATTCTGTACATTTCAGTAAGGTGTAATTATGTTTCTGTGGTCTTTTTTCTATTAAGTAAAAAATGTCAATAGATGCTTACATTCTTCAGTGTATTCCTGACATAGAAAATTTGCACCAACTTTGATTTTTTTTTTTAATTTAGCTTTGCTGACAGTGTCTGAGGAAGTTCGAAGTCGCTGCAGCCTAAAACATAGGAAGTCTCTCTTGTTGACAGATGTCACAATGGAAAATGTTCCTATGGATACATATCCCATACATCACAGTGACACTAGCTATAGGTTGGTTGTCTATCTTTTCGATAATAAAAGTTACCCAAATTTCAATCTCTATTTTCTTTACTAAGTTATCCTAAGGTAAGCTATGATATATAGAAAACTAAATCCGATGCTCATTAAAGCTAAGTTAATGTTCAACTGCATATTAGTGGTTCCTGACCAATATGCTACTGTGACCAAGAATCGTAGGGCAATATATTGAATCCCTAGAGATACGATTTTGAGATCTCTGGAGCAATTTCAGACTTCAGTTAACTGCTTTGGAGATTCTTAATCTTTTTTGATAACCCTTTTCTATGAGACCTAATCTCACCTCATTCTTCGTTTGTATTTTAGAGTAAAATTGTTTGTCTTTTTAAGAAGTAAGGAGATGCTAAGTAATTGCTTGATTCCTGTCATTGGAAAACTTCGACATCTTACAGGCTGTCCATATGCAGCCACAGGAGTAAGCTAGGAAGTCAACCCTGAAGTGCCATGCAGAATCAGAGTTTCTCAGTACAGAGCACTTTACTCAGTACCTCTCCTTTTAGTATCCACTATGGAGCAGCAAATGGGCAGATTTGCTTATGTTCTTATTGCTTTATTTTGGCTCTTCAGCATTAGGTTCATATCAAATTGTTAGTTTTGACTAGCTTAAACATTTTTCTAGCCAAATAAATACATTTTATTAATACATATTTCTGGGAGATTAACCTGCTAGAAAATATGTTTTAATAAAAGATACTTTGGCTAGCTGAAAAATTAATGTCTGAATATGCAAAAGTTTTAAAGATTTTCTTAATTTCTCTGCACTTTCAGGACACTAAAGGAAAATCAACCGTGGTCATCACCAAAGGGCTCAGACAGACATCTGGCTGCCAGTTACCCAACAGTGGGACAGATAAGCCCTCGAACACGAAAATCCATGAGTTTGGATATGGGGCAGCCTTCGCAAGCGAACACTAAAAAGCTTCTAGGTTATTAAGATGCCTAATTTACTAATTTGTCTACAGGATACTCCATGAAATGTTACTGGAGAAAAATTATACTCGTATTTGTTTTTACTCTACATACTTATTCCTGGTTCAGAGAAATGCACATGATTTCTACAAAATGGGAAGAGAGGACACTACAATTGAAGAGGAATAATTTGGTTTGCTTTGATCAGGAATATGGGAAATGTTACTCAGGATATGCATGTTGAAGTGATTTAAAAAAAAAAAAAAAGATAATTCAGATACTTAAGGTTCATAGTGCCAGTTTTCTGGGGAGCAGACTCTTTGGCAGGGTCTGTTGTGTCAGACCAAGGGGCAATGGTTTCAAACTACAAGAGGGGAGACGTGGTTTGGATATAAGGAGATAATTCCTTACAGTAAGGATGGTGAGGCACTGGAAGAGGTTGCCCTGATAAGTGGTGGTGCCCCATCCTTGGAGACAATCAAGATGAGGCTGGACCAGGCTATGAGCACCTGGTGGAGCTGTGGATTAGGGTTAGGGTTAGGGTTGTGGATGTCCCTGTTCATTGCAGGGGATGGGACAAGATGACCTGTAAAGGTCCCTTCCATCTCAGAACGTACTATGATTCTATGAAACAAGATGAGTTCTCCACATGACGTACATAAGTGTACATGGAAGAAGAGAGGCATTTCCTTCATTACAATCCTGTACTGCTTCCTTTTCAGTAATCACATTTTGGCATGTTTATTCAGTGTGATGTGTTGACCAGGAAACCATAGCATGCCCACAGCTTACATACTTGAATAAACTGCATGCTATTCTCATATGCATTGTGAAGCATTTTGGAAACTGTGATGGAGAGCGGCATGGTGTAACCATAATTTCTCTACCATCTCTGAAAATGTCCCCAGATTCCTATTGATATGTTGCAGATAGGATAGTAGGTTGGCCAGACAATCAGAAATATTAAAGTATGGATTTAGGTTTAATGTTTTTAATTTCCTGATAAATTGTTTTTAGGTACAAGGAAAAGTTTTGACCATTTGATATCGGACACAAAGGCTCCTAAAAGGCAAGACATGGAATCTGGAATCACAACGCCTCCCAAAATGAGGAGAGTAGCCGAAAATGATTATGAAATGGGTGAGAAACAGGACTAACATTTTCAGAATAACACTAATTATAAATGCTTTGTATTTATATACAAAGGATTATTTCCAAATTCAGTGTTTATTTGCTTAGGTTACTATAAGGTAAGGGAGAAATACCCTAATAATGGCTTCTGGAGAGTGTAGTCTTCCATATCTCTGGCAGTTGAGGTTTGAGTTAGAGTTGCTCGGTTTGTAGATGCAGGATAAGGGGCAGCTATAAAGTACCATATACAGGAGTGAAATAAGTAAAATTTGGCTTTTTATGGCTTACTGAGCCCTAGCTGCAGATTTTGCAAGTGGAATCTGATGTGATGCCTAGAATGCCTCTCTTCATCTTCTCCCACATCTGCTTCCTGTGACCCCATCCCCAATTGCAATGCAAGACCAGGGTTCTTCTGTTGTATCTGATGTCGGTCTGCTGCCTGACCCTGAAAACATTACTTACCACCCCTGGGCCTGTATTTCACTGAATAGGAAATTGGGGTTATTGTTTGCCATTTGATAATACATCCCATGTGACAGTCTAGCTCTGCCAGTATTACAGCATAATTGTTGCTTTTTTATACTTTATGAAAATACTGGTGAACTCTGAAGTTTGCATATAATTGAGCTTGTTCTGCAAAGTCTGTTTTGGTTTAGGTGTATTTTGCTTTTGATTAGTTGGTCTTTTTTATTTGGCAGAAACCCAGAGAATATCACCACAGCAGCATCCCCATCTCCGAAAAGTTTCTGTTTCTGAGTCAAATGTTCTCCTGGATGAAGAAGTTCTGACTGATCCAAAAATTCAAGCACTGCTGCTTACAGTTCTTGTAAGCCTTCTTTCTGTGTATTATTGTGTGTCACTTTCTGATGTTCTTTCACCGTCCAAAGAAATGTTCCTTGTGGTGCTTCATGAATTCACGTGGATCAAAATTAGAATGCATTGTGCCACTCTATTCTTTTGCTGCTTTTCTTTTCTTCACACTTCCTAGGAATCACTCTTATAAATCCATTTAAAAAAAACAACGTGAGGGGAATTTTGGAATTTCCATGATTCTATATTGTAGCTCAGAACATGTCTAACAATTGATTCTTTTTCCTGACAGAATTTTACTACAAACTGATTTTATATAACAAGAAGCTATTTTTATGTATTACGTATTTTGAAAGTTAAGAAGAGAAAATTGCTAGAATACCAGTACAATTCAATTTAAACCTTGACTAAATTGCAATAGAACAACCAGTATGTAAGTGCTTTCACCAGGTACAACAATACACTTTGCATTCCTGTTATAATGCAGAAAGACTCAGTTGCACAGTTTTGTCAAAAACTGATCAGCTAATTTTGGGCCAAAATAGAAGCTATTATCCAACTGTTCTTATTGTTTCTCATGACATAAAACAACTTAATGCCATGTCTTCAAAGTAACCTTCTGTAATGCTGTTTCTTCTGGAATCCTGAAATCTTAAAAAACTTAAACTACATAACAAGCAAAAAAGCCTCTAATCACTCAGCCTCCCTTAGAAGCATGCTAATTTAGTCCTTTGCATTATCACAGGCAACGTTAGTGAAATACACTACCGATGAATTTGACCAGCGGATTCTGTATGAGTATTTAGCAGAAGCCAGTGTTGTCTTCCCAAAGGTCTTTCCTGTTGTGTAAGTATCTAAAGCTGTTTGTGACGATTCTGTACTTGGCATGCCCATAAAATGTCTCTGGACCAGGGCAGGCACATGTGAGGTGCTTTACGCATTTGTACGTTCTGGGCAGCAGTCTGTCCTTTGCTTCAGACAAATGTCCGTCGCACTTTGGGAACATTGCATTCATTTAACGTAGGGAAGAAGGAATGTTCTTAGGGGAATGGGCATCCTCACGTAGCACTGCCACAGATGGCCCTCTGGCGCACGTCCGGTCTCTGGGCGGGTTGGCAGAGCAGCCAGAGAGCCTCTGTGTGCAGCCATCCATGCCTCCCAAAGGCTCTCAGTGTCACTGCTGCCATTTCGGTAGCCTGGTGACTTAGCGTGGCTTTTGCATTTGTTTGGTACTGTGGAAAATCAAATTACTTTTTATGTGTATAATCAAATAACTTTTTACTCATATAGTAAAAAGTATATGTATATAGCATATATTTTCAAAAAAAAAAAGTATATAGGTATATAGTATACAAAAATATATATAGTACAAAAGTATACAAAAATAGTATATACTTTTCTGTATAAGTCAACATACACAGTTTTATGTATTTTTGTACCAGATAGACTCAAATTTTTTAATCAGTAACCCAAGAGCATATCAAAACTGATACAAAGTGTACTTCAGGATACTCTCACAATGTATTTTGTTTAGATATGGGTTAGAAAACTGCATGTTTATTTTGCAGAAATAAATAATCCGCTGTTCTTTTCTTTAGGCATAATTTATTGGATTCCAAGATCAACACCCTTTTGTCGCTGTGTCAAGATCCAAATTTGTTGAATCCAATTCATGGGATTGTTCAGAGTGTTGTGTACCATGAAGAGTCTCCACCCCAATACCAAACTTCTTATCTACAAAGTAATTTTTTTCTTTTTAATTGCTGAATTCAAAGCTAGATATCCTAATGAAAATGCCTTCGTGAAAGAGCTGATCAGTTTTGTTGTGTGAATTCTCTGACCTCATAAATCCTTCATAACATTCAGTTTGTTGTTGTAGGTTTTGGATTTAATGGGTTGTGGAGGTTTGCTGGCCCATTTTCCAAGGTAAGAGATAAATTCATCAATTTTTACCTTTGTTCTCTTTATAAACCACATTGATGCTCCAGGTATGATGCAGATAAGTGATAAATGACAAAACTTAACACCAGCAAGTCAGTAACATAAGGGTCACTTTTATGGCTAGAAGTTTTTTAGCCTACAGCAGCTATTTTGATGAACTCAATAAGGTAAACTTACTGAAATTGGATAAAAGCAGTCAGGTGGTAAATACAGCTTTTCAGCACCCCGAAGTTTGTAAAGATTCCAAAGCCATGGAATATTATTCAGAAACTCTGGTTTGTTGTCTTACTGTTTAAGAGTTTAAATCGTTAAGAGTGATAATTCCATAAGGACAAATTCTATGTTACAACAGAAGAAATAAAACCACTGAACCATCTGTGCTCCCACTTGTTGCTTCTAGGCATTGCTACAAGAACTACATGAGCAGTGTTCTGGCAGTAGGCTTTGGGGGGAACAAGTAATACTCCTAATAACATTTTAAGTTTGGTTGCTGTGAACCTTATGAATGGAACAGCCCCCTCCTCTGGCTTTGCAATTCTTAGATGTACTGAAATGACATCTGCGAGAGTTCTGTAGTATTGCATTTAGATTAATCTGGGAAGGACCACTAATGGATTTTCACACATAGTTGCCTCCAAATGCTTTTTATAAATTTCAGGCAAAAACGTTGAAAACTTACAGTGAGTTAGGGGTGAAACTCATCGACAGAAAAGCAGGAGGAAGTGAACCAACCTTTTTTTTCCCCCCATCACTCACAGCAAACACAAATTCCAGACTATGCTGAGCTCATAGTGAAGTTTCTTGATGCCTTGATTGACACGTATTTGCCTGGAATTGATGAGGAAACCAGTGAAGAATCTCTCCTGACACCCACATCTCCGTATCCTCCCGCAGTGCAGAGCCAGCTTAGCATTACTGCTAACCTTAACCTTTCCAATTCCATGACCTCGCTCGCAACTTCCCAGCACTCCCCAGGTCAGTAGCAGTTGCGGTACTTCATAGGTAAGGAAATGTACTGAATATATACAGCCAAGTACTCCATCTTGTTATGTTTTTAATGTGTTTACACATCAAACATGATTGCATTCTTGCAATTGCATTAAATGTTTTGTCTGTCATCTCTCCCCACCCCATTCCCCTTGTCACGGACATTATTCACTTACATTTTTTCTTTCATTCTGTGTTTGTAAAGCTTCTCTGCCTTGCTCTAAATCTGCAGTTTTCATGCAGCTTCCTCATCAAGGTACTCTCTACTTCCATCATATTTGCACGAGATGCTGCTTGATCTGCTTTAGGGTTGGGCTTGTGGCATGAGAAGTGGTTTACTAATCCTGGACACAGGAATGGCTTCACTGTAAGTGCTAAGCTGTTGCATTTCTCGTCTGATGCTAGTAATATTTAATGGTATAGCAACAAAGGTCACTTACATCTTCAAGAGTAAGGTACATTTGGTAATAGAGAAGTGGAAGCTTGGTATGGGAAGTTATTCTGCTGCACATATTAAGTTCAAATGTAAAACTATTTCATGAACTCTTTAGTTTCACAGGAGGTCAGCTTCAGCATCATTTGCACACTGCCAGGAAACAAGACAAATTCTTTGGACTAAATTGCAGCAGACAGAGGGTTCAATAAAATGAATTCTCATCAGCACCATTTGATTTCTGCTTCTGTGTGGAGAAACAAATAAATAAGACTGCAAAAGATTTTTTTTACCTTGCAGGTTGCTTCTTGTTCTCATCATAGCTTGTGACTTCATGAGCTTGCATGCACAGGGAGCAGAAGGACAGCAGCCCACAGACAGCTTCTGAATGTAGTTTTGATTTTCACTGTAACTGTGTGAAACAGTGGAGTGTAATCACTATTCTTGCTTGTGCCAATGAGAATCAATTTCTTAGAGGGATGAGACATAGAAGTGTGGGAGATACTGTTTGTAGTGATAGGATTTTGCTCCAACCTTTTCATTTGCTGTCAGACATCCTAATTTTTGCTGCTCTCCCATTAAAATACCATTCCTACTACTCATTCTAATGCTGCACATGTACTTTAAGTGTTTAGTGTTGTTAAATGTGCCTCAAGCACACTCATTTTGTAGCAGAAGTGACAGCTGCATGAAGATGCTGCCACACGAGTGATTAACTCAAAGTAGGGTTAGCATAAAAGTAACGACTGATTGAAAGCATGTCTGCGCTAAGACATTTTTGTCTTCAAATGACAGACTGTATCCCAGAGATGTAGAGCAGTGGCTCATACCCAGTCATGTGCTGTCATCATGTCAGCATGAAGTTACACTGGTGGGGTTTGTTTAGGTTGGTTGTTTGATGTGATTCCTTTAGCACAACACAGTGGAATTCGTCTAAAGCTTTTAGGAGAGTGTATGCACTGGGGTAGAAATCCTGGCTGGTTTCATCCTCGCCTTCTACCTCCTGCCTTTGTCTGGGAGAGCAGCACTTTTGCAATAGCAGTCATGAAAATGTCCAGACTCACGTCTTGTCAGTGATCGTGCAATTATGCCCAAGCTTTGGCCCTAGAGTTTATTTATTGATCTGGGAGAGTGTCTTTTGAGGGTATGGACGGAGCATTTTGTTTTCAAGTACGCTTGTTCATTCTGCCCACAACTGTATCAGAGCACGTGCTCCTGCAAACGAGCAGCCTGGTGCACGGGCAGCTCTGACACTGCTGTCAGCTGCAGGGTGTTGAGGCAACTCCAGAGAAGAGCACTCTGCCTTTGCTCCTGAACTGGACCTGAGTCTCACTGCCCTGTTTGTTACTAGTGGAATTTCAGGAGCGTTTGCAGTGACTTTTCCTGTCCTTACGAAGGTTAGCACAAGGAAGTATTGGATCTGGTCAGGGGCAGTGCTTTCTGAGCTCAGAGTTGTACATTTGATCTGAAAAAATTATTCTTCATATTGCAGTACTGCAATAAAACAGCTGCATGAGATCTCTCATTTGCGAGTCATTGTCACCAGTGAGGCTGTGTTACTTCTTGCTAGGAGAGTTACGAGTTACTTTAAATATTCAGTTAGTTGGATGTCTGAAGTGCTTTCCCAGCTATAGGGCAGCACTGCTGGCTGCTTGTGTTCCCAGAGGCTGTCTCCTCACCGCCACCTGTTCGCATGGCAGACCTGGGTTGTATCCTGAGCACAATCACCGAGTGCCACCTGTGTCGCCGCTGCCTGGCCCCGCGTGGTCCGGCAGGGTGCCTTGATTCTGGCATCGAGGGTGTCACAGTATTTTGTACTGTGAAGGCACTTCCATGCTAACCTGTTCATTTGCAGAAACGTCTGTCTTATGGTGCTGAGCCACAGGGTGGCCAAGCATCAAGGCTAACACGTCGGTCTGTGTGTTTTCCCAGGGATCGACAAGGAGAACGTGGAGCTCTCGCCCACCGCTGGCCACACCAACAGCGGGAGGATGCGGCACGGCTCTGCCAGCCAGGTGCAAAAGCAGCGAAGTGCTGGCAGCTTGAAACGTCACAGCATTAAGAAGATTGTGTGAAACTTGGGGTTGTTTTTTTTGTTTGATGGGGTTTTTTTGTTTTGTTTTGTTTTTTTGGAAACTGACTGACATACACGGGCCTCTTGCAAAGGGCCCCCCACCAGTTGTGATGCTGCACTTAATTTTTCAAGTTCCCATCCTGTCAGCCATGTTGCCAGATGATCAACTCCTGAAACATTGCCTCAATTTTAATGCCTTCTTTCTTTTTTTCTGTTTCTTTTCTTTTTTTTTTTTTTAATTTAAGCCAGTGTTTCAGAACCACTTGTAGACCCTGAAGGACTTTGTAAGCGAAGGAGATGTGAGTTCTTTAACACTGCAGAACATACCTTGTCCAAATACGAAAGCCATTTCCCATAGACGGTTCTACCTTGCTTCTGTGATTCGCCTTGTTTGTTTCTTCTATAAAGGAAAGTGTTAATACTTAATCCTATTTGCACACTTCTCAAGGTAGTGGCTTTATGAGCCAGGGGAAGTTACTATCATCCTGGTTTTAATTCAAACCTGTAGGATTTTAGCTGTGGACTTTTTTTTACCATGCTTAAAAGAAAGTTAACAATAGCTGCAGTACAATGAGCTTAGCCGGAATTGGTTGATTAGATTAAATTCCTAGTAATTAGCAATAAATTTAGAGGACGAGGAGGCTTCATGAGTCTCTTCATTCCCCAGACCATAGCTTCAAACACTTGGGCTGTATATGGACCAGACTGGATAAACTGTCTTTTTTCCAAAGGAGATTTTTTTTTGCTGTACATTAACTGCACTATAAAAGGTTGTACAGTGGAGAGACAAGGGACGTAGTAGACGAGGGAAAAGCTGTTGATGTGGTCTACCTAGACTTCAGCAAAGCCTTTGACACAGTCTCACAGTATTCTTCTGGGAAAACTGGCTGCCCGTGGCCTGGACAGGTATACCCTGCTCTGGGTAAGGAACTTGCTAGAGGGCCGTGCCCAATGGGTGGTGGTTCATGGAGTTAAGTCCAGCTGGCAGCTTGCTTCAAGTGGTGTCTCCCAGGAGTCGGTACTGGGGCCCATCTTGTTTAATATCTTTATTGATGACGTAGATTGATCCTCAGTAGGTTTGCAGATGACACCAAGTCGGGAGGTGGTGTCGATGTGCCTGAGGGTAGGGAGGCCCTTCAGAGGGATCTGTATAAGCTGGATCACTGGGCTGAGGGGAATGGGATGAGGTTCAACAAGGCCGAGTGCCAGGTCCTGCACTTTGGCCACAACAACCCCATGCAGCGTTACAGGCTTGGGGACCAGTGGCTGGATGACTCTGAAGAGGAAAGGGACCTGGGGGTGTTGGTTGATGCTCAGCTGAACATGAGCCGACTGTGTGCCCAGGTGGCCAAGAGGGCCAACGGCATCCTGGCCTGCATTAGAAATGGTGTGGCCAGCAGGAGCAGGGAGGTGATCATCCCCTGTACTCAGCACTGGTGAGGCTGCACCTCGAGTGCTGTGTTCAGTTTTGGGCCCCTCACTACAGGAAAGACATTGAGGCCCTGGAGTGTGTCCAGAGAAGGGCAACGAAACTGGGGAGGGGTCTGGAGCACAGGTCTTATGAGGAGCGGCTGAGGGAGCTGGGATTGTTCAGTCTGGAGAAGAGGAGGCTCAGGGGAGACCTCACTGCACTCTGCAACTTCCTGAAGGGAGGCTGTGATGAGGGGGGGTTTGGCCTCTTCTCCCAGGCAACAAACAGGACCTGAGGAAATGGCCACAAGTTGTACCAGAGGAGGTTTAGGTTGGACATAAGGAAGAACTTCTTCTCTCAGAGAGTGGTCAGGCACTGCAATGGCTGCCCAGGGAGGCGGTGGATTCACCATCCCTGGCAGTGTTCTGGAGGCGCCTGGTTGAAGAGCTATGAGATCTGGTTTAGTGCTTGTGGTAGCAGTGGTGATGGGAGGGCGGTTGGACTGGATGATCTTGTAGGTCATTTCCAACCTTGTGATTGTGTGATTCTAAGAAAAACGTCAAGAACTGACTATTGTGGTGTCATTATAGCAGTGTTTAAAATTTATTGCTTCTTTCTTCCATTTAACGTATGCTTTAGTTTTGCCCTTCTAACAGTACAAACTTTCGAGAAATTCCTGGCAGAAAGACTGTTGGGATACAGAGGGAAAATTGTATTGATTAACTGTCTGCTCTGGGAGGTTGTTTGGCAAAGCTGCTTTTGTGCTGTCCAAGCAGTGATACGAAAACTGTAATGTTTGCTCAAGGTACACAAATTTAGAAGAAACTGACACTTTGTCAAATGCAGGTTACGTTTGAATGTTTGCAGTGCAATTTCTGCTATCAGTAGAGACATTTGCAATCAAACTTTTCTTGCAGAACCTTGGAGGGGTTTTAGTTTGTAAGGGCTCGTACTTGGGGGTTATATGAAACTGAAATTGCTGTCACTGTGAAAGACTTGTCAGCCACAGTAGTGCATTAGCAATGGGGACTGTGATAATATGCTGCTATGTTGAATGACGTGTAAAGATGTAGCACTGGGTGCTACAGACATTACCTGCACGGACTGAAGATGCGCAGAGCGCTGGATCTCAGAGGCGGATGGGCATTCTGACAAAGGCCTGACATCCAGGTGCTCATTGAAGGGCTAAGCAAATCTGCTAAAGAACAGTTAGCTTCCTAGATTCAGATCTTTGTTGTATGTTAGAAGTTAACAACTGATAAATGGCTTTAGAAGGGGAAAAAAAAAAAAGTATATCCACTATATGAAAAAAGTGAAATCCTCTAGTGCAATTTTGTTAGTGGCTTTCAGTAAATCAAACTCCACAGCTAAATTATTAGAGAATGGTACAATTATAAGTGTTCAAACTTTATTGATATAGCACATAATTCACGTGTATCCACACAGTAACAATGTAACATTTATGTAAATAAAAATGCCTTTATTGTATTGATTCATAAAATAACAATTCTTCTAATTTGTTTACAGTCCTGGAAGAACTATGAACACAAGCTTAATATGCAAATAGTTTGCCAAAACAAGATGAAAATGTAGAATTAGCAATCTTGAAATAGAATCATTGGAAAATACGAAGACTTGTGCAATTAACCACATTTTTTTACTCTTGATTGTGTAGGAGCTGCAGCAGAATCACGATTCCTGAACTGTTAGATCTACAGAAGGGTTACAAGGATAGACTTAAATTATGGAATAGAGCAGTGACTTGTGCCATGGTTTCCAGCTGCTATGCATTTGTAATTTGGGGAGTCACTGATTTTAAAAACCTTTATTCATCTTGTACATCAAATTGCTAATAGCTTCGGTATCGCTGTCGGTTTGCACCTGACTATACTGAACCAGGCTATTTCCAGCCCTTTCTGTTTTGCTAAAGACAATGAATTGTAGGAACCTATAGAGTTATTCCCTCCACAGGTGGGAGGAAAAAAGAATCTCTTGTAATTTACTGATACAAAAAGATAATGTTCAGTTGTTTCTCTGTGAGAAAATTTTCTTCAAAAATAATTCCAGATGAACTGCCAGCTCTGCTCTGTTTGGACTGAGTGCGTTTGAGAGCAACTCTTCTAATATTTTGCATTGCCTCTATAAAAAATGCATCATGAAATAAGAACTAATGCATTCTTACAGCTGTGATTATGGTGAAACCAAAATTACCTTTTCAGTGAGAACTAGACATGATACCTTGGTAAAGCAAGTCGGCAAAATTTAATTCGTTCTGTTTCTTGGGAAGGAGTCATTTAACGTTTTCACTCTGTAGTTCAGTGAGGTGACCCGAACTTTCAGAGCAGGGGTGTCAAACATTTTAGGTAAAAAGAGCTGAACTTGAGTGTAACTGTAGACACAGAACCATAGAATGTTTTGGATAGAAGGGGCCTTAAAGCTCACGTCGCAGCCTCTGCCACGGTGGGCACCTCCCACCAGCACCGGCTGCCCAGGGCCCCCCCAGCCTGGCCTCCAGCACCTCCAGGCATGGAGCCGTAGGGCAGCCTGTGCCAAGGCCTCGCCACCCTCACTGTGAGGAATTTTTTCCTTTTACCTGGTCTAAGTCTGCCCTTTTAGTTTAAAGCCCTCACGCTCCCTGACGGTCCTTTCCTGCAGCCCCTGAGGACAGCTGTGAGGTCTTCCAGAGCCTTCTCCAGGCTGAACAGCCCAACTCCCTCAGCCTGTCTCCATAGGAGAGCTGCTGCAGCCCTCCTGTGAGCATCCTTTTGGCCTCTTCTGGACTTGCTCCAACAGGCTCATATCTGCCTTTGGGGAGCCCAGACCCGAATGCAGTACTCTAGGTGGCCACAGTCTACAGCAAAGATGCTGTATTTTTCAGGGCTATGTTCACCCTGATACACAGCAGCACCAGGGTTTAGAAAGTTTGTGCTTAGATCAAGGGGGAAAACGCCTTCCTTTCATTCGTAAACTTTGATTAGTATGTGGTTGGTCAGTGCCTTACTGTCATCCATCACCATGAAAACCTGTTCCCTGTAATAGCCACTGCTATTGCTTTATTTTTTTGTTTTCTTTCTCATATCCTCCTTTTTGCTCCCTTTTCCTCTTTTGCATATTCTGTGTCCTCATCCGTTTCATTCCTGTGAGCATAATCCAGCCTCTCTCAACCCTCTCCTCATCCTGTCATTCCACTGATGCCAGTGATCAGCAGTTAGTTGCTGGTGACAGCGCTTCAACAACAGGCTTGAAACCTGATGTAAGAAGTGGGAGACTCCCAAATTCAGACCTTCCAGTCACTGTTTCAGGCAGCGCTCAGCACCACGCAGGCTGCCCTCATCATGGTCTGAGGATCAGCTCTGCAGCCATGCAGTCTGTGTTCTTCAGAATGAAAACTTAAATTCAGAAAAATCTGATTGTAACACGTGGACCACGTAGCTACACTATGGGGACTGTATGTTTGACACCCCTGTTTTAGAACATGCTATCCATTACGTACTAACTACAGTTAAGTACTGTAAAGATGATTAACATTTTGTGTTTGTATTTTCCCTGACTTAAAGATAATTCAGTAGTATTTGAATAGTACATAACCTACCTGTTAATTATGCCAATGTTTCTGCTTTAATGTGCATGAAGTTTCCAGGAATAGGAAACCTTTCAAATAAGTATTGTGGACCGAGCACTTGGGAGCATTCCAGTGCTCTCTTCCTAAATGGGTTGTAGGTTTTAGGGCTTTTTCTGTTTCATCCTAAGTTTAATTTTTACAAATGTAATGAAGCACGTCTTACTGTTATGCAACAAACTTACCACAGAAAGTCACTTTTAGTGTTGGTCCCACCATTTTTTTTAATGCAGTATATTCACCTGTAAATATTTTTTGTGTAAAATTTGACAGAAAAGTATATTTACTACACTGTAAATACATGTGACAATATATTGTATTATTTTGCTTTTTTTGTAAAGCAGTTAGTTGCTGTATATGTATAACATACAAATTTGATTATTCTAGTGTTAGTAATTGTTAACTACTACTTCTCCTTCCTGCTGTTGCGTTATGTCATTTAAAAACAAAGCTGTGTACTATAAACTTACACTGTGTATGATATCTTACTCTTTCCATTTGGACCTCTGCTTTGAAAATGTTCCCTCGATACACAGTCCTGTTCCTATGGTAAGCAAGTGTGCCAGGGTGGGCCAGAGCCCTGCTGATGCAGACACAGCTGGTAAGCTTAGGCAGAAATGGTAGAAGCCTGGTTTCAGGTAACTGTTGTTCCTCCCATCTTCTCCTCATGTATGTACTTGGCCTTTTTTTTGAAGTAAAATGTAAATTCAACCTGCTTCAAGTTGTTTGAAGGTCATTCACTTAAGGGAGTTGGTATATTCTGAAATCCTTTTTCTGTTTCTTGGAACACAGATTTGGATGGGTTTGAAATTGAGATTTGAAAAGCTGTTTTTCCTAGGGAAAATGAGAACCAGTTGCCTTGGGATTTGTCTTTCCAGACAATTGTGCTTCTGTGTGGGTGTGAACTTGCACAGTTTTGAATAGCAGCAGAACTGTCTGTGGATAACTGAGGACAGAATGTGGACAGAATAAAGCGAGCTCCTTGTCATGAATTTCATGTCACTTCGGTAAGATGATTATAATTGAAAGAATCAGACTTTTTAATGTAAATTCAGTATTTTAATAAAACAGCTGCTTGGCCTTTAAAGAACATATCAGTATAATTTGTCTATTTGAGCTTTTCTAGCTTAAAAGCTTCAAGTTTCAACTGTCAGGCAACCTTTATGACAAAAAAGAAAAAAATAATAATAATTCTCTTTTAGGGGAATACTTTTCTACCAGAAATGTGTAAGTACTTACATGCTGCCTTTATGAATCATAATTAGTTGAGTGTCTTCTATAGGAGTACGTTTTCTTTACTTTAGAAGAAACGTTCATTAATCTGTATCAGAAATAGCAGCACTGTGTATAAAGAGGAGCCCTAAGAGAGGTATTTTCTGAAGCTGTGCTGAGTGACCGCTGCTAAAAATGCTGACATTCTTTTTTTGGACAGCTGACCTTCCCTGTTACTTGTGGTACAGAATGAAAGGGGAGTTATTTTAGCTCAGTCTTTATGCGGTTGAACAACTCTACACAAGGGGAAAAAGTGGCATCCTAAGAGCAACCACTTCTCTGTTTGGAAATAGCTTCAGAATCCCTGCCCAGCTGGCACCAATATGCCAGAATATTTTACAAAGGAAAAAAAAAAAAGTCTAAATTCAGAACTTCTTTGCTGAAAGAGAACAAATTTTGTTCTAGAGTTAATTAAGGGTAAAACTGTACAAGAAAGAAAACTGCAGTTATTAAAACTGCTGTAAACCCCTGGGATAAGACTGACCTGTAGTGAGAGCAGCTAATTCCTAAATTACTAAGCTGTCTCTGGCCAGCATGAATGTTTCCAAATACCTCAGATTGGAATAACAAGTCTTTAGAATATTCACACTTCAGACAGCCCAGATGTTTCATAAGAAATTGCAGTTCTCTTTAACGATAACGTCAGACTTTCTTGTGAACACTAAAAAACAACAAAAATTGCACAGGTGTAACAGTTGAAAGCCCTCCTCAGAAGCTGGTGGGGTGCCAGCACTGAGGGCAACTTTGGCACATACACTGAGCTGAATCCAACACCTCTGAATCACTGTGAGGATCAGCCTCATCTCAGGCTGCTTCACAGCTGTGTGCAGCTGGCTTAAGGAAACACAGCAGATAAAAGCAAAGTGGCCGTTCTGTTTATCACAGTGCACTGCTTCAAGGGCCGGGGGAGAGATGTCCTGTTCTTTGCCCCGCTTTGCTGACACCAGGGTGGCTCAGAGCCATTTGTTAAAGCGACCAAATGCTGTCATGGGCAAACTGCTACATCTGAGAAACGTGTGCATGAAATGTAGTAAGTCTGGTCCTTAGCATCCTATCACACCATTGGGTTCTACTGCAAGTTGGTCACTTCTGTGATTGTCAAATACTTATTTTTCTTTCCTCCCTTTAAGCCCATCTGGATTGCTAAAGTAGGCAGAAAACACATTAACCTGAGTAAGTATAACATGCTCAGGCACAGCGCCATGGAACTAAGAACTAAAACTCTTCTTGCTGTGAAGAGTGCTACTGACTATTCCCTATCAAAGCAATGATGTTCCGTTCCTACTAGTAGAATTTAAGACTTGTGTGTGAATCCTAAGCATCTTGGAATATTAGTTTCTTCACTGGTATTATTCAGTTCTCAGATGAAAATAAATCCTGGGGTTGTGTGGGTGGAGAGCGTAGAATAAAATCTCCCATGATGAAAACTTGTTAAAACAGGTACAGCTTTGCTCAACACAACAATGAAAAAGTTCAACAGCTGCACCTGAAGGTACAGTCAAATGATAGCACTATGATAGCATTATAGTGATGACTAGATGACCGTGTTTAAGAAACTCCCACTGAACTATTAAACTGTTGGGTTTTTTTTTATAGCACACTGTCCTTTAGAAAAATGGAAAAGATCTGCTCTGCAGCTTCTGCTCCTGACTAGTGTGCTCAGAGAATGAATTCTGTGCAGAGCTGGATGCTCAGCAGAATGGCTTTGTTGAGCTGTACAAGAATTGCTCATCCAGACCATGGCATTAAAGACGCAGGTAAGCGAAGTGACTGCGTCCTGAAGGGGCAGATCAGAGACAGGCCTGACTAGGGCTGAGTTTTCCAAGCCCTTGTTTATTAATTCAGTACTTGTGGTTAAGATAAGATGCTAGGTGAGGGTCACAGTGACCCTCTGCCTCTTCACCTGTCCTGGGCTCCGTTTTCTGTGCCTTAATTTGCACCCTGCGAGGTGCATTCACTTGCTGGCTGTGTCCTCCCCCTCCCTGCAGTATCAGCCAGGGTTCTTTCCCCTTTTTACTGGTTCTTCCAGCTCTTCTCACAGTGAGAGCATGTGCAGAGTTCTACAGTGTGTAAGACCCACCCAACTGTCTACAGGCAGACATGACTGAACATGGGCCAGAGATGGCACAGAGTGGCAGCGAGCCAAAGGGGAGCCTGCTTCAGAGCCATGCAAAGCACACAAAGGAGTAAAGGCCTCACCGTATGAACACAGGTGAGGCTGGGGGTTGGCAGGGGCAGGACAACAAAACAAGGAAAGAAACTTACATGTTTGCCCCAGACATTTGGCTCCTGAGTTTCTGTGAGCTGAATTACTGCTCATGGAAAAAGGAGGGGCTGTCACCAGCTCCGTGTCTCCTGTCCTCTGGAAAACTGGATGGGATCTCTTTCTCCAGCTGTGATTCTTCTCTGGTCCCTTTCCAGCCAGGGTGGTCATTGGTTTTCACTGCTGGTCTTATGTGGTTTCTGGAAAAGGAAAAATTACTGCTGCTCCCTTTGTAACGGCAGCTGACAGCCGGCCGTGCTGCTCTGCACCCCGAGCAACAAGCAGCCAGCACTGCTGGCAAAACTGCGGGTTCAGGGAGATGAAGCCAGGCTCACACCCTGCAAAGCAATTCTGCAAGTAGCTTCTGTTGGCTTCTCACTGTTCAGTTGTTTGAGACGTTAATGGGTAGGCCTGCAACTCGCAACAAAGGCAGAGGTAAAAAACAAAACAAACCAAGAGTGAATTGGCCTCGAGGGCGCTGACAGACCTCGCCCATCCTTTTCTCATTTTCACTACTCTTTGCTTTGTTCGGTGCCAATTCTTCTTGCCAGGGACCTGTTTGCTTTTTAAGCCGTGGTGGCAGCAGAGCCAGCCGGCCCGGAGGCGTTTCCTGCTGCAATTCGGTGAGAACGCGACTGTGTGACAGCGGCGGGTATCGACTGTTGGCCGTTTGCTTTCTTTGAGTGTCGCTGTCCTTAGCAGCGTCACACGGGCTGGTTTCCCCGCAGTGCAGCCCGGGACTTCAACCGGCCGCACAGCTCGGCGCAGTGCCGCACGGACGGGCGCCCCGCTGTGTCCCCGCAGCTCAAACGCTTATCGTCACACGCGCGCCCTGCTGACCTCCGCTCTCACCGTCGGGCGCCGCAGATGCCCGCAGCCCCGCTGCCCCCCAGCACGGCGCGCGGCGCTGCCCGGCCGCCACCCCCCGTCGCGGCGCAGCGACAGCGCGGGACGCCGCCACTTCACGCTGAATCGAAAGCGAACCGCGCCCGGCACGCAGAGGCCGCCGAACGTCGCCTCGGCGGCGAGGAGCAGCGGAGGGCGGCGGGGGGGCGGGGCCGGGATCCCCCTCGTGCCGGGGCGGTCGCGGCGCTCCTCGGGCTCCGGCGGGTCGCGGCGCGCAGGCGCGGCGCTCCCGGCGCTGCTCTCGCGAGAGGGGCGTGGCGCGCGGGCGGGGCGCGGTGCGGAGCGTGTCCCAG
>JAPSGF010000022.1:8583118-8620593 GCA_035772895.1 Perdix hodgsoniae | reverse complement strand
CTGCCGGAGCTCCCCGCGGGACGCAGTTCGGCGCTGAGCCTCCGCTGTCTGTACCGAGCTTCCTGGGTGCCGGATGAAGCGGTGCCGTGCCTGGCACCTGATGTCTGTCTGTGATTCCTTCGGCATGAAGGTAGCGCGGCTTCTCTCTGCGCACCTTCGTTTCACAGCTTCATTCTTGTTTGATTGGTTTGCTTGCATGTGCTGCCTACTGCACAAAGAAAACTCGAGTTTTAGTAACTGAAAGGGAGCACAAAACCTGTAGGGCTCAAACTGTGCTTGACACTCAGTAGAAGCTGCCTTAATGCATCACTTGCAGAGCCTGTACTGCTCACCCGGCACCTGCTGCTTGCAGTGGTTTGTGGAGCTCCTGAAGGACTCCCAGCAGCTCTCCTGAGGCTCTGCAGCGCCTGTGCCATGGGGCTACGGGCTGATGGCCGTCAGATGTGAAACAGCTGATGTTGGTGGGAATCTGTGTGGGACAGTGCCGCAGGAACCCATTTTTGTACGCTCTGGTGGCTGTTCCTTATTTAGGTTTGCTCTTGTTAGTCATGCCAAGCTTAGATACCCACTGGAGGAACTGCATTCCTTAAAGCTCTGGGGATGTGCTGGGGTGCTTGCATAGAGAGCTTCCCTCTCTTTCATCAACTGCCTCGAAAGCTTTGTGGTAAAGGTAGCAGCTCCCCAGCGCGGGGATGAGGCAGCAGGAATTCCCCTTACCAAGCACAGTGTGAGGGGTGGTACCTGAGGGTCAGACCCGGCCGTCTGTGGGCTCTGATTTCCCTCCCCCCAGGTTCTGCTGGGAGTCAGTGACAGCAGTGTGAGGGCTGCTGCCAAAGCTGCTCTATGCCAGGAGCCGTCGGCTGCTGTGTTGAGACTCAAGTTCACTTTGGAAGCACTGTAGGCTGACTTGGGGCATATTCAAGAGCGAGTGTGTTTGTGCAGTAGCAGTTATGTGAGGAGCATGATGCTCTAGAAGAAACATGCTCTGCTTATTGCAGAATGGCCCGGGTTGGGAGGAACCTCAAGGATCATGAAGCTCCAACCCCCCCCCCCCTCAGGACTCTTGAGGCTCTATGGCTCTTGTCTTTCATGTGTGCTTAACTGCTGTGAAAAAACTATTTAGGACATTTCTAGTGTCCAGAGGGACGGTGAGCTCAGGATTGGTATCCCCAGGTGCCCTTAGCAACATCTCTAAGTCATTAAAAACCATTAATTACTTCTAATTATGTAATATTTCAGATCTAATGACTGGCCTTTCTAAAATCCTGATCTCTAACTGCAGTGCTTCTGTGGAGAGCTTCACACAAATGGTTGGTAAAACCTGAAGCTGCCAACTTCAGCTGCTTTGAGGTGTCTGCAGGAGGCTGTGCTGCTCAGCACGTGCTGCACTGCCTGGAAGGTCAGGCTGTCAGTTTGCTGCTCGCAGGGGTTGCAGGAGGTGGTGTTTCCCTGTCAGTCACTGCTTTTGCACATGATCTCCTCAGCTGTTCCCCTGCTTTGTTGCTGACCAGCACGTGGTGGTCCCATGCACTGCTCTTAGCAGAGGTGAGCTAAAAGGGAGATTTGAAGAGATTGTTTAAATTGTTCTTCAGCAAACAAATCTGTGCTTGTAAACCTTGAAGAGGTCCTGGGGGGAACTGCCTGTGACCTCTGCTGCCACCCAGCAATGAGGATGAGAAACTTTCCCATGTGCTCTAGCTGGTTTGGGCTCCGTGGGTATAAATAGCAGCAGATCCTAGCAAGAGCTCATGATCTGTGTATGCCTCTTGTACCAGGGCTTTAGCTGTGCTTGGGGATACATCAGTGGTTTGGGAGCCTGAAGTCTCTGGAACAAGAATTGGAGAGAAAAATCTCTCCATAAAACTCAAGGGTGTGATCCTGTATTTTTTTTTCCCCTTAATGAGGAGCCTCTTCTGTTTGTGAGCTTGGGATTTGTTCCATTTCCTGTTGAATTGTGGGGATAAGGACAAGTGTGGTGCTCAGAGTTGCAGGAAAGAAGTATGCGCATCCCAACTCCAAAATATTTTAAAGGAATAGCATACAGCATCCTGTTTGCTGGCTGCTAAAGGGAATGGGCAGTGTGTGTGCAGCTTGGGCTGCAGGAAGGTCGGTCTGTGCTGCCTCCAGCAGTGGGCTGAGGGCTGGGGGAGCCGTCCTGTGCATGAGAACAGCCCCCAGCACAGCTGGGGCGAGGGCTTGTAGCTGCTCCTGTAATATAGATCAAAGCAAAGCTCGTCTCTCTGATTAGGTCTCAAGTATGTTGTATAACTTCTTGTAGCAAGCTTATTAATGCATAAAAGTCATCTTCCTGCTTGTTCGGTCTAAGCGTTGTGCTGAAACCTTTGCTGTTCCTTCCCAGTGTAGGTGAACGTGGAGTGCTTTTTTTTCAACAATGTTCAGTCTCCTTCTGTGCACTTCTGAGGTTTGTTTGCAGTGCGCTGAGCCCTAGGCACACAGTTTCCTGCTGAGCAATGCCACCTCTTGCTGTTCTGTTTTAGCCCAGGTTTTGTTTTGAGAAGCACTCTGCCAAGGCCTTGTTGCGGCGAGAGCTATCGGTGTTGTGGTGTAAACCTTTCCGTTCTGTCTCCTTGAAAATTCAGGTCTGTTTTGTTGTGTGGTGTGCGGAGCACAGCGGAAGCCTTTGGTTAGTTTAGTCTCTGCTCCTGGGTGTTGTGTGTGTCTGGGTTTTGGTAAGCAGTGTGTGCCAGGCATTTTACTTCACTGATTGCTTGGATTTTCAACTGTAAGCTGCGCTTGCAGTGGACACTAATGCTGCCCTTAGCAAAGGCTGAGTTTTATATTGATGTAGAAGCAAACACAAGGTGTGTATGCATTGAATGTGTTTGTTCTGAAGTTCAGGGAATTGGTTTCCAAGCTGGGTAACAATGCAGAAAGAAGGAATGATGCTAAAAATCCTTTTTTTAATGATTATAATATGCCAGTAGATGATAAAGATAATAAAAGCAGCTTTGCTGTACTACCAAGGAGTGATTCTTTTCAGCATTTTAGGAAAAATGCTTTTGAAAACATTGAGTCGCCCTGGTGCAATGCAGGCCGTGCAGCGGGGACACAGCATGGCCGTGCTGGCTGCTGCCCACCTGGAGGTGAGTCCCAGCAGGCAGGGAGGGCATCAGCGCAGCTGAGCTGTGTGAAGTTGTGGAGTGGTGGGGCAGAGAGTGGTCCCTCTCTGCTGCAGGGAGCGGTGCTGCTCCCAGCAGGGATATCTGTGCACAAGGGTGGGTGGCTCTGAATCCAAGGGCTTTTCTCCGCTCTGTAAAGCAGGGTGATAATGGAACGGTTGTGGCCAGTGTGCTCAACTTCTGGCTCGCTCGAAGTCAAAGAGTGTTTGGTCTGGTTCTGCTTCAGAAGCAGACTCAAGCTGGCAAACTTCCTCAAATGTTTGAGGAATAGATGAGAAAGATGAAGCTGGTACTGATGAAGTGGTACAGAAGCTGCTTCACCTTTCTGGCAGAGCAGCCAGCTGACCTTGGCCTTTTCTGTGATGGAGGGCTCCCAGCAAGTCACCAGCGTGGCTGAGGAAACTGAATAATGAAACAAGGGAGCAGGAAGGTAGTAAGGTACTAAGTGCAGTAAGGGGTTTGATAATCTGATAGGGTTAATGTTAATTACATAGAGTAACCTGTGGCTTATTGCATAGTGGGTGGGATCAGCTCGGGGCCATGCATTAATCTGTGCAGCAGCGCAGGCAAGGAGGGCTGCTGGTGCTGGGTGGTTGTGTATGCATGAGCTGCTTGGTGCTTTCTGAGACATCTGCAAAAAAGAAACACAGTTTGGCAAAACTGATACTTTCATTGTAAACCTCAGCTTGTGAGTATGTCCATACAGGCAGCTCTGAGATCTGCTTTGGGCCTTGAAGTGATGCTGCTGGAGCTGAACAGCTCTGCTGGTTCAGTCTCAGGGTCCTTGGTGGGGCAGAAGCCACAGATGCAGAGTTGTGAATGAAGCAGTGATAAAGTTGGGCTGTAAGCACAGCAGCTTCAGCTGCAGAGGAAGGGAGTGAGCTATTGTAGGAACATCAGTGGAGCTGATTACACCAAAAGCAGTCTTTATCTCTGAGATAAAAGCAGCCTGGTGTTGGTATTTCATGTTTCAGAGCTCTAGTTTAGCTCTACAACAACCAGCTTTTTCAGCCTCTTGTTTGTCATAATAACCCCTCTGCAACTAGGACTCCTTGGTTTTTTAGTACTTGAAGATTGTAGAGTGGCTTTGTTAATAGTTTCCATCCGTAGGAGAGACAGCTTTGTGAGCTGTGCAGTTGGTAAAGGGAGGTATTGCCTCCGGAGCATCCCTGCTGCTCTTGTGTCCCAGTGCTGGCGTTAGTGACAGGAGTTGCTGCAGAACTCTTCACTTTAATTAAGTACAGAGAAGCTCACCTGTTCACTTTCTTTTTAAAGTACATACCATCTTGTCTGAGATCTGCCTGCCGTCGGCTCCTTGCTGCTTCTGAGTCACATCTCCTGAGCTCTCAGCTCTGGGTGGTGGATGTTCTTTCTGAATGGCACGCTGCCCTGGGAGGAGAGGGTGGGACAGGCAGGAGTCCGAAATGCTGCAGTGTCCTGCGGTGCCTCAGGTGGGTGCCACGAGGCTGCTGGCCTGGGGATGTGGCGGATGGCTGCGGCTTCACAGCCTGTCCTGTGAGGTTCATGTTGGGCACCGCTCGTGCAGCCTGACCTGCAGCCTCCCATGGGGGCATTTGGGCGCAGGAGGTGGCAGCTTGGGTTTGCCACCTCTGGGCTGTTCCTACGCAGCACTTCCTCTGTTCTTACTTCCAGTTCTTTAGGTTTTTGTCTGCTCTTGTTCATCTGCCTTTTATGAGGCAGAGCGTGTGCTGCCGGTTATTTTTAGTATGGAAAGTTTTAAGAGGCCGTGTAGCTTTAGCTGAGGCAGCCTTGCCCAGTGTTCTTTCACCCAGATAGTATTCATTTCCCAACTGCTGTATTGCTAACTGCTGGGCTTGCTGGGAGGCGTCCCAGCCTTGCTGGGAGAGCGATACTTCCACTACAGCTGCCTGCTGGCCCTGGTCAGGGCAGTACTGAGCTCCGGCTGTCTCCCATCCTGCTGGTGGGCTCTGGGTGGGGGACCAGGCTGTGGGGCAGTGCCCCAAGTGTACCTTCCAGTGTTCCAGGGATGGCTGTGCTCTCCTCTTGGGCCTTAGGAATGAGCTGTCTGGCTTCCCTGCAAAGCTCGTCCTGCAAACATTTCTAACCTTATAAGGATGCGTGTACTGAAGGATTGCTTGGCCTGGCTGGAGGAGCAAGGTAGCTTAAAGCCACTCTGGGACCCCATTGCGAGCCAGTGGAGTGAGCTGACTGTCCTCAGCTTTTTTTTTTTTTTTGAGGTAGGTGAGCATGTGTGCCCATCCTTGTCCTTATCTCCCAGGTCCTCGCCAGGAGTTCTCCATAAATCAAGTCAGAATGTGACCTGGATTGCTGCCTTCCCTGCTGTCCTAATCCCTTCCAAGGGCAGTGCCCAGCGCGGAGCAGCGCCGTGTGGAGCTGCGGCTGGGCCTTGGTGATGTTCAGAGCGGACTCCTGAGAAGCCGACGGTGTGAGCTCTGTTGTGTGATGGCTCCTCTCGGTGCAGGCAGAACAGACCCAGACAGGAGTGCTTGGTGCTGGATCTGGTGCTGGCACGCTGATCTGGGCTGAGGCTCTGGAGCTGCTGAGCTTCCCCCATGGGCTCCTCTCGCTGTGAGGGCTGCAGGGCCGGGCCCCTCGGTGCTTGGGGCCGTGTGACTTGACAAGCTGCCATCTTGTGCCCCGCCGCTGGTGGGGGAGGCTGCAGTGCTCAGCCCCGTGTGTGTAAATGGTCTCATTGCCCCGTGTGCCCGAACGGTCAGATGAGCAATGGGGAGAGGGCTCTGTCACTCTGGGACATGTTGGAAAATGGATGTGGCTTTAGGAACTCTTTCAGAGAAGATGAAGGAGGTGTACGTCTGTACATCCTCACGCCTTCTGCAGTGCGGTCCAGCAGAGCTTTGCTCAGCTGTGTGCAGCCAGGGCTCTCCTGACAGCTGCCAGCCCAGTGTGGGGCATCCATGGCCCTCCTGTCTGTGGCAGAGCATCACTGGGAGCAGCACGCAGCGCTTGCTGAAACGAGTGCAATGGCAAGCCAGAAATGAAACGGGCTCCCAAGGAGCACTCGACCAAAGCGCCAATTCCCTTTGATTTAAATATCACAGAAGAGCAAAGATCTTTATCTTAAATGATTGTAGTGTTCAAAATAACTCTTGGAGGTGTTCTGTCTGCCAGGCTGGGACAGGCCCGACCCCGCAGGGTATCCTGCTGCTCTCTGCTGCACTGCAGAGCTGTGTGGGACTGTTGTGTGTGTGGCTGATGCAGCTCCATAGGGATGGATCATAATGGGACAGTCTGTAATGAGCTTCTGTGAGCCACTTTAATTTGAGTTTGTGGTATGAGACAGCTTGTGGGGTGGTTCTGCATTAATTATGACAAACTTAAGCGGACAGCAGACGAGCAGCATCAGTGGCTCACAATGTCCCATTGTGCTGCAGGGGACACATGCAAACCTTTTGTCTAAGCAGTGTGCAGGCTTTCCAGTGACCAAGTTCAAAAACAAACTGCAACAAAAAAACCCCTCCAAACAAAATCCAAATTACTGCGCAAAACTTTGTTGTTTTTTCCCCTCAATTCCAAATCCACAGCACCTTAACCAAAGCATTATTCTCAGCCACGAGCTCTGCTGCCTGACTGCAAGGAGGTAACTCCCGCAGAACAAATCAGAACTGCCCAGCGTGCGCAGCTTCTGCTTCTGCACAGAGCAACGTAAAAGCCTCATTCATGAGGTACAGGAGGTGGTACTGGGTTTCTTAAATCATATCTGCCTCGAGCCAGGAGCTGAGGCTGGTGACTGAGCCAGCTTAGCTAAGGTTGTGAGTGTGGCTGGACGAAGAGGTGTGAAAAGTGCAGTGAATATTGGCTTGTCTGGGACCTGAGTGCTGAGAGCTGGAGGGAGGCATGTTTTTGTTCCCCAGCTCCTTGTGAAGACTGGGAGGGTCGTACTTGGAAGCTGCAGTTGGAACACTTGCTCTGATAATCATTTTTTTCCAGTGGAGACAGACTAAGCAAAGTCTAACTGCTGGCTTAATTGTTTTTTCTTCTGTAAGATATATTATGCTTCTCAAAAGGAACTAGATAATACTCTTTCAGTGGGTGGCTCCCGCTTCTGTGGCTGCTATCTCCTGAAAAAACAGGTCTTATTTGTGTCGCTCCTTGGTAAAAGTCGTGGCCCGGTTGGAGAAAAATCTGTAGCGTGTGGGTATTGTCAGGCATGTTGTGTTTTGCTTTAATTCCTGCTCGGGGAAAATGTAAACTGTGAGTGCTCTGCCACAAGGCTCTTGTGGGTGGCGGGCAGCGATTTGGTTTTTTAGCAGCTTTTCTTAAGGAAAGGCACATCAGTCCTGCCTCGCAGCGCGGGGATGGTGAGTGGGGAGTGTGATGGCAGTGTGGGTGCTGGCAGTGTGGGGAGGGAGGAGCTGCTGTGCTTCCTGCAGGGGGAGAGGCGGCTTTCATCTTGCAGAAGTTTGAGGGTGACAGCACTTCACCAAGGCACTTTATGTACGTGCAGGGCAGATTTGGGGTCTGTGCTCCTAAGTAGTACGATCTCTATCCAGATGGATTCTGCTGGACAAGTATTGCTGCATAAGGGGTTTTAGAGTGTATTTCCCACCTTTGCTTCTTGAAACTGCTCATTGAGGGATTCCTGAAGGTCTGAAGTGGTGCTGTCTGGCTCATGGGCTCTGGGTGCTGAGCTGAGGTGCGTGGAGCTTGCCTGCCCTTCATCAGGTCAGGGTTTGGAGCAGAGCAAGAGTGTGGGATAAGCCTCAGTCCACAGGGCGGGAGAGGCCTCCCTGTCTGCAGCAGTGCTGGAAGCAGGGCGGCCCAGTGAGGCCACACAGCGTGCACAGTTCTGCAGGCCTGCTGCTGTAACACCCTGGAAGTGCCAGGGCTCCTGGCGGGTGTGATGTCCCTGCCGGGCAGGTGGTGCACCCAGCCGGGCTGCGGGGAGGTGTGCATTGCAGCAGTGCTGGCACAGAATAGGGCCACTCTGAAGATCCCTGGTATGGGCCCTCCTGTCTTCAGGGGGCAGCGGGGACACGGGGCACAAGTGCTGTGACCCACCTAAGAGCAGGGAGTGCACAAGCCACCTGTGTGACCTGGACACTCGTTAATGTGGTAGAATTAATTCACAGTGATGTCTGTCTTTATCCAAGCAGCATGCTGATACAAAGAAGAAGCAAAGTGCTGTGTGCCATCTTGCTTACTGCTCTATTTATAGACATGAAAGCGTGCTCCAGAGTTGCTTCAGTGCTTCAAAAACCCACAGAACCCCTTTTAACAAGGGCTGAAACTGCAATTAAGAGGTTCAGCATGTTAGAAATGTGTTGTGTCCTGGATTCTGGTCATAGCAGGAACACAACTGGGCGGTGAGCAATGTGGGAGGATGATGCGCTGTGCTGGGCCCTGGAGGGCTGCATGCTCATGGTGCAGCCCTGGTTATGCTGTCCTATCCCTACCTCAGAGCTCCACATGCGATGAGGAGCTGCTGCTGAGGTATTCAGCGTGCATCCCTTTGCTGGCCCTTTGCAGATGGGTAGATATGTTTCCAAATTTCACAGCATCTTTCCAAAAGTGTGTGCAACGACTGAAGCTCTGAACTCATGATGTTGTGTTCTGGGACACCTGCTGAGTATTAAGAGGCCTTTGTTGCTGGCAGTGAAGGCAGGATACTCCATCTATCAGTACTTGTCTCCAGCTGACAGAAAGCCTTACGCATCTTGAGTGGTGTCCCTGGGTAGAGCAGCCCTGAATGTAGTCTCTTCCTGCCTGCCTGTTAATAGTGGCACGAAGTCTGTGATTTAGATGGTGTAGGAAAGCTTTGAGACCATCCTGCTGCCCACCATAATGCACCCGGAGCCGTGTTCCTTTGCAGGCTGTATGCAGCTTAAACCCAGCCAGAGTTCCTGTGGTGTTAGAGGCACTCAAGGCTACTTTGCTTGTTCTCCCTCTGTTGTATTGTGAAATTGAAGCAACTGCAGTAACAACTATCAGTCTCACTTCGCTCCTCTTGAAGAGGGGCAAGGTTCAGTTTTTCAGCTAGAGTGGTAGGATGATTCCTATTGAAAGGCTTCACAGGGCGAGCAGTGGGGTCCTTCTAACGTGAATAAAAGAGCTGTTGCCCTGGTGACACAGAACCCTCTGCTGGAGCACCCACCCGCTGCCTTCCAGAAGGCATTGGAAGGCCTGGAGACCCCTTGCCCTGTGGGGTGGTGGTGGCTTTCTGACTCATCAGTGCATGGCAAGCTGGGGATTCGGCTGCTCTGTGTGTTCAGAGCTTGTTTTACCTGGCTGAGCACTGTATGTACTTCTCGGGGCCCAGAAAGCATGCTAGGACTGACTGACTTGCATCCAATTGCTACCTCTGCAGGCTCTAGGGTGCTTTGTGGATCCTTGGCGTGCTGCTGTCTCTGTAGCCGGAATTCCTTGGGGTTATCTTCAACTGCAGGCCTTCCTGTTCTACGTCGGTCATATAGCCACATAAAAGCTTGCAAATGTTGCCCGTCTGTCTCAGTCACCAAACCAATGAGGTCGGGTTGCAGAGACACCCCAGACACTTGTGGACTGGAGCCGGTCCTGCAGGGCTTTCTGTTACAGTATCCCTGGCGTCGTTCTGCAGCAGGGCAGAGTAACTCTCTCCTGCCCGTGTTGTCCTCTCTGCTCGGATGTGTGCTCGCATCCAGCTGGTCTTGTGACACCTGTTGGCTTGGGGGTTGCTTTTTCCAGAGAGGGGAACTTGCCTGTCTTAGCGCTGTAACCTGATTTAGTGCTGCGGTTCTCCCTTTATATAGCTCTGTTCTTTTAGTAGAAACCGCGCTGCAGACAGATGGGCAGTAAGAACAGTGTCAGCCCTCCCATCTGCTGAGTTTGCAAATCCAGTGATTGATGCATGGTGTGGAGGGGTCTGCAAGTTCTGAGTGGACTTACTGCCCCTTTGTTCTTAATGAATGCCCATCCTGTGGTGGTAATAGCTAGATAAGAGGAAGGGTAGTTTTTTTTTTATAGCTGTGTTAGGCTTCCAGTAGAAAGCATGAAATCTTTCAAGGCACTTCTGGCTATTGCAGACCCTCGCATCATAGTGAGGGGCCAAGTGCTCCTTGTTCAGGAATGCCTTTGCTTTGTTCATAAAACAATGGATTAGCTGCATTGTGCTCTTTGCACCTCCAGAAGTGCTGGCTTGTGCTGTGTGCCATGCGCTGCCCTCCTGCAGTGATGTGGGTGAGGAGGTTTGTGAAGCAGTTTTCCTTTGGTTTCTCAAATGTAGTAAGTCACTGGTGTTTGTCAGCCTATAAAATGTGATGCTGTCCTCAAAGCAGAGAGCTGGGGAGACCTGTGATGTATCAAGTCTGAGTTGCTGAATGCTTGCAGTATGGCTGTGCTGGGAACTCAGCCTGGTGCAGGAGAAATGTGCAGTGTGGGCTGCTGCCCTGTGTGCAGCGCTGACCCACAAAGGCAAGACAGGAGAAAGAACCTGAAGCTGTTGGCCAGGATGAATGCACTGGTGAAAGCTGTCCAGATATCCCTACTGCTAGGTGAGGGTTGTGTTCCTGGGTCTGCCGATGGAGCAGAGATGTGAATTTAAAGCAGCTGGAAAGCAGCCCTATTGTGCTAATAGAAACAGCTCAAGGTATTTGTGAAACATCTCATTGCCTTTTCTGTATTTTAACGCCATTTTTATTCCCTTTCTAGGATTAATTGCTGAGGCTTTGTAAAATGGCTTTACGCTTTCGCACTTTCTTCCCGTACGCCATACCTGGAGTGCTGGCACTTCTTGGCTGCTGGTGGATCTATTCCCATAGAAAAAAGCATCCAAGCAATCGTAACAGACAAGCAATAGCTATTGCGGAAGAGAAGCAGAAAGAACTCCCAGAGAATGATTCACCACCCAAAACAGAAGCATGTATTCCTCAAAGACTGCCTCTCTCCCCAGAAGAGGAACGCCCAGAGAATGAAACCTCGACCTCCCTGCTGCCAGCAGGGCCGATGACGCCCTCTCTTACGCGTCAGACTCGCGAGAGGTTAGATTTCTCACGGGACCTTTCAGCCCCAGCAATAAGGACAACTCAGCCCAGCACCACTGAGGACGACAGTGAAAAGCTAGAAATTAAAGGTTCTCAAGATGAAAGCAACGTCCCTGCTTGTGCTTCTCTCCCTCTGATCTCAAAGAGCGCTAAGTGTCGCAGCGGTGCTGCAGTCAGCCCTGAAGAGGATTCAGGCTCTAGTGCAAACCAAGCTAAGTGCCCATCAGCATCGGTGGTGCTGACACAAGGGTCTTTGGGAATCACGGAGGAGATCAGCAATGCAGAGCAGTCAGATGAGTCTTCGTTTAAGCCCCCTAAGGAAAGCCAGATGCCAGAAATTGCGCTGTCGGATACTGGCTGTGTGACAGCCCTTCACTTGGGATTGGAGAAGGAAGCCGATACCCCGCAAGCCCTTCTCACTAATGAATTTGTATCGAGTCACCAGGATTCTGCAGTTAGGATGTTATCAGACAGTTTGGAGTCTGCCTGTTTGGAGCAATCTAGGGAAGAAAAGATATCTGAGTCTAATGATGGTACTGTACCTGTGTGTCAGGGAGAGGACACACATGCAAAAGGAAATGAATTGGAGAGAGAGAGGATCAGAGGAGTGAGTTTGGACAAGGAGGAAGTTGAGAAAATCGAGCAAGTAGCAATACAAATAATTTCCAAGGTCATTTTGGCAGCAACTGAGGAAGTGCTGTCTGGTTCTGTAAGCGATGTGTCCAGTCGGATCTGCCAGGCTGCAGCCAGCCGAGTCGAGCGAGAGAGAACAAGCACGGTTTCTTCTGATCAGCTGCTCGTAGCAGAAGCTGGAGGAGTGGATGAGAACACAGCTCTTAAGAGCGATGCTGCGGTACCAACGTCCCTGCCAGCAAAGGAACATGATCAGTGTGTGACATATTCCAGCTGTTTAGCACTTGATCGTTTATCTAGCCCGGTTCAGGGAGGCGCACAGGACCAGCAGGAAAAGAACTGTGTGCACAGTGAGTCCCAAAGAGTTGATAGAACTCTTGTGGCAAGCCATGGAGAATCACTGGGAAAGTCATGCTTGGTTATGGAGGACTCTGGGTGCAGCACATGTGCATCTGAAGGTGGGGCATGTGTGGAGGACCCGTTGCAGAACACAGTGCTGTCTGTCACATCAGGCCAGCATTCGGACTTACTGAGCACATCTGCAACCCAAGATACATCTGCTGAGCAGAGCTCAGAACCAAGTGAAAAACCACCTACCCTGAAGCTACCTGAAGACAGCAAAGTGCCATACAGTAATGGGACGCTGAAAGAAGACGGTTCAGATTCACGCCATGAGGGTAACTGGGCAGCAGAGGTGGATGGAGATCACTCAGGAGGTAAAGGGTTTGTAAAGCTTCCAACAAAATATGGTGAATAAACATTTCATGGGCAGTAACACCTTGCTTCACAACACATTCAGATAATTCCTTTTTCTATTCAGATTTTCCCCAGCGGATGAATATTCAGCCTTCTTATTCAGATGGGTATCCCAAGTGTTAGCTGGATGTTCAACATACCATGGAATCACAGGGTGCTGTGATGTGTTGCAAAGGGATGAACAGGGTGATTCCCTTTCAGCACATTGCTTGCTGTCTAAAGCGAAGCGTGTGAGTGTCCCCATGAAATGGTGTGACTGGATGTAGGTCAGGTGTTGAACAGCTTACTGGTTTGAAACTCGCTAATGCAAATGGTTTCTGCTCCAGTTCAGGCAACTTCTAGTAAGCAGTGAGTTCCTATCTCCGTTTGTGGGCTGCTTCTGGAGGGAGGCTGTAGGGCAGGCTTCTGAGGTGCTGCTGGGTGAACCAGCGAAGTGCTCTAATAAATCCTGATAAAATCAGTTGGTTGGAGACCAATTACCCTGAAGCCTTTTTTGCTTGGAAGGGTAGGTGCACGCCAAGAATTCTCAACAGGCAGCAGTGCTTGTGGAGATCCTCCATCTGTCTCTGTATTGTTTTTGCCTTCTAGATCCTGGATGATGTATGCCTCGCAGAATACAAAACTGTCTGAGCAAATGTTGACCCAGGTGACCTTGGGGACGGGTGTTAAAATCCTTTAGGATCCTGTGGTGCCAACAGCTCTTAATGACAGGATGTCTTTTGTAATCACTGCATAATAGGGTTGCTGCTTGTTGCAGGACAAGGGTTGAGTCTGCCAAGAATTAAGGATTAAACCCACAAAACATCTTCACTAGTGAGAATAACTATGGGAAGAGAATGGTTGTGCCTCACTGTCAGTGCTGATGTGATGGGAAGATGTAAGAACAAGTTGGGAGCCTGCTGATAAATAACAAGAGCTGAAAGCTCTGTGCTAGAGCTGAAGGCTGGGGAGGAAGGATACGACAGGTAAAGTTGTTAATGTGACTGTTGGATGAGAGGTCCTACAGCTGACCTTCACACCCTGGCTGTGGGATTTCAATCCTCTTCCTTGTCTGGAGAGTCTGTGACAAGCACCTGTGCTGTTTGTCTTTGACTTTCTTGGCATCTGTGCAGTCTTACTAGTTGAGAAGTAGCAAATGTAAAGTAGCTGTTCAATTACTTTTCTTTTTGGTCTTGTACTGGATGGTCTTCATGTTCCTGTGTGTTACTCTGCAGGAAGGATCAACTTTGTGATACAGTGATCTGAATCCTTGATATTGACAGATGGTTTGGGAACAAACCATAGCTCTGCTTTGCTGCTATGTTTCTTCAAGCATATGAGATACTAAGGCAAGAGGCAGTTTGGGTGTGCTCAGGATTCACCATGCAGGCCTTTTCAGGCAGGAATGCGATATGAAACAAATAGGTTGTGTGTCCCTCCCTGCGAGGAGCCCCGTATAAACCGTGGGGAAAATGCAGAGTATCTTTCCACAGTAGTAGCTGTGTGTTGATGCTAATATAGCTCCCATTCAGCTGGTAGTGGTGACTTTAGTGTCCTGTCTCTGTGTAAGGTGTCACCCTGTTTGAAGGACTCATGCTGAACTCTAGCTTCCCAATGTTGTGTTCCCAGAGGTACTCAGGTTCCTCTCCAGGAACAAAAGGAAACAGTTGTCACACACAGACTGTGTGTGCACTGAAATGCTGCAGAACTCAGTACAGGAACATGTCACATGAATATACATAAGAAAAGCTCAACCTAATCTCTCTGCAAGATGACGTGTTCTTATGGCCTTGTGTCTGGTAGCTGGGTGGATTATGGCAGTAATTGGAATGCTGGTGTGTGTTTTGTAGGTTCGGATGTCAATAGCATGGATTCTGTGGACAGTGGCTGTGCCCTGGGGAAGACAGAGACCCGCCAGAACTCTAAACCAGGAGGAGAATCCAGCAAGTCCGACCTCACTATCTGGGAAATCGAGGTTCCAAAGGTAACCGGCCACCAGCCCATCGTGCTTCTTGCCCTGCCCTACATAGCAATCTTCTGGTTCTTGCGCTCTGGTGGTGGCTCAGTGCCATCCCAAGGAGATCGACAAATAAACAAGGATTTAAGCATTTAGCTCCTGTTGCAACTGATCAGGAGTGAAGAGCCTGTACACAGCTGTAATCAAGAGGCACGTAAGGTCTATACCCAGGGTAATGTTGGGTGTTAAAGTCTTTACTCCCCATTATCTTCCACCCCAGCCTGTTGGTGCGCTGCTTCAAAAGTGTTTTCAGAATGGCTTGAGAGTACAAGGTTGTTAAGAGCAGGTGAGGATTTGTTTTTCGCTGTATAGGAGAATTATGTTTTAACAGCCTGCCTAAACTCCTCACAAACAGAATGCTGATTTGAGCTGTTCTGTGGAGCAGCTTGCATCTGTTTTTATAGTTTTCTTTTGGGTTTGAGAGAGAGGGTATGGTTTTGTGGACTGTGTTCATCTCTTTTTTTTTTTTTTTCATACTTCATGTATGCAGTCACCCATGGGCTGCTGTACATCGCTGCCCTTGCAGTTCTGCTCCTCAGCAGTCCTAGATGCTGACAGTCAGTGAAGTGAAACAGCAGCTCTGTCAGGAAAAGCATGCAAACTGCACAGCTGCTCCAGAAGTGTATGGTCCAGCGTGTGATAGCCTCATTGACGCCCTTTCTAATCTAATTAGCTTGTGTTAAAACTGACACGTTTTATTCAAAATATAAAGTAGTATGTTTAATGCAGTCCCCTAAAAATAAAAGTATGTCCTGACTGGGAGAAGATGTTCTTTCACTTGCTGTAAGAAGGCAGTAGCCTTTATCACATTTAGTTTTGTTTTCGTGTTTGTTTTTGTTTTGTTTTGTTTTTTTTAAGATGTGAAGGTGTCCAAACAATCAGTACCCACGGATCAGTATCTGTACAAACTGCCTTACCTTACTGCAGACAAACAAAATTGGTCCAGTGTTGCTTTGTACTCATCCTGCCTGGCCCTTTGCACTCCGGGAAGTGGGAACGTGGGTGAAAGAAGGCATGGAGAGCAGCATTGTTTGATCTGTTTCTCTTCCTGACTGTTGCTTTCTTATCTCTTTTGTAAAGCATTTAGTTGGCCGCTTGATTGGCAAACAAGGGAGGTATGTGAGCTTCCTGAAGCAAACATCTGGTGCCAAAATTTATATCTCAACACTACCTTATTCCCACGACTTCCAAATCTGTCACATTGAAGGTAAGATGTGTCTATTCATGGTCTAATACCTAGCTTGTGGGTTGTAATTAGATGGGCAAAGAATTTAAAACAGTTTTGCAGGCTTAATGAGTCCAGTGCTCTACAAAACTTTTCTGCTGTACTGTTACAGTAGAGGTGTGTACCAAGTCACCTGTATCCTAGCGTGTGAACTCTATTTTAGAGGTGAGAGTGCAGTTTAACATCCTCATCTGCTGCAGTTTGTAACTGATATCTTTGGAGGATCACTTAGTGTTGGGAGAGGAGGTAGAGGATGTGCATTGACAAATGGACTCTGACTGTGTGGAGTTAGACTTAAACATGGCTGAAAAAATCTACTCGTACTCTGTGAAATAGGTCACCCTGGAGGCTAAAGCTGTTGAAGTGATGGCCTGGCAACCTGAGTTGCTCATGATGGCCCCAGCATCAGATTTAATGGCCAATCTATTAATTTTCTAGAAATTGTTGATGTAGCCTAGGAAGTTTCTTGTAGGTGTATTGCTTCACATAGGATACGTGTATGTCCCCAGAATATCTCTACAACAGACTTTATGCTGGACTTCTGTCTTCCAGGTTCCCAGCATCATGTAGAAAAAGCACTGAGCCTTATTGGCAAGAAGTTCAAAGAGCTGAGTCTCACCAACATTTATGCTCCACCTCCACCATCTTTGGCGCTTCATTCCCTCCCTATGACTTCCTGGGTAAGCCCTGGTTTGCTGGCTCTGGTGGCATTATGGTACCTAATTTCATTTGGAGAATGCTGACACCTTAGCATTTCATAGAATATTTTTTTTTTGCTTTTTTTGCTGCTTTTGCTTCAAGGTACTTAGAAATACTGCTTGCATTGGGCATCTAGAATCTGTACAGTAACTGCGCACATAGCTGTCTCCGTGGATGTGAAGACAGGCTTTGTTCAGGAAGACTGAATTTAGTAAAGTTAAAGGCACTTGTGGTGTATTTTGAGCAGACTAATGCTTTGTGTTCTGGGAAGTTGCCCAGCACAGCAGCTCTCTGGTAGGTAGGGCAAACTAACTTCTAAAACAACCTCTGTGACAAATCTTAGCCCCTGCAGAGGTTGCCTTGATGTTGAAAATCCTGTGGGCAAGGCATCCTTGGAAGTTGTACAGCATCGATAGTGCAGCATGACTTGACCTACATCACTGCTGACTCTCTAATCTTTTGTGTAGTAAGTCCCACAGCTGCTCTGTGCTAATAGTTTTTCTGTGCACAAGATGGGCCCCTTCCCAGATGTGATTTCCTTTAGCATGGAGTAATGCTGGGTATTTTTCTGGTTCTGTTCCAAAGCAGCCTTTGGAAGCCAGCTACCAGAATATCAAAGTTCTCCCACTGGTGCCTGTTTGTTCTATGAGCAACTCCTAATGCTAAGAATTAAACAGTGTCTCTAAATGCGACTGAAGCTTATGTGATAGTCAAAGCTGATGAGTATTTCTCTCCTCCCTGTGGTAGTTGATGCTCCCAGATGGAGTCACTGTAGAAGTGGTTGTGGCTAACCAAGTCAATGCAGGACACATGTTTCTACAGCAGCATACACACCCCACTTTCCATGTCCTGCGTAGCCTGGACCAGCAGATGTATGTCTGCTATTCTCAACCTGGAATTCCAACCCTGCCAACACCTGTGGAAGGTAAGTGACTTGGACATGATGGGAAGTGGAGGGTGCATCACAGGGAAGCAGTAATCAGCACTTGCTTTCCTTGTTGGAGACAGCGGATCTTGCTACTAGTGACCACAGGCTGGAACAGAAGTGAATATTTGCATAGAACAGCCTTATAGTGGCTGAGATTTAGTGGTAAAATTCATATCTCTGGTTTTACCTGCAGGCCTCATCTGTTAGGGATGTGAGAGCTGTTGAAAGAAAATAAAAGCAACATAAGAAATGCTGTTGACTCCTTGTAAATAACTGTGCGGTACCGCTAACACATGAAGTGCTGTTTTCCAGAAATCTATTCATGCTGAGCCTCTCTTCTCTGTGCTCTTATTCTTTGCAGTTGGTATTATTTGTGCTGCTCCGGGCCTGGATGGGGCATGGTGGCGGGCACAAGTTGTTGGCTACTTCAAAGACAGTGGTGAAGTGGAGATCAGATATGTCGACTATGGAGGATATGAGAGAGTGAAGATTGACACGCTCAGACAAATCAGGTCTGTAGCTCCTCTTCCACAGCCTGAGGCAATATCTGGCTTCAGTCTGCATCAAAAGCATCCATTAGTTTGAAACACTTCTCTGCTGAAGTGGGAGATGGTTAAATGGTTTGTCCCAGCAGTGGGTGTGGACTTCTTGGGTGCGTGGTAAACCCTTGCAGTTTCTTTCCTCTTCCCTTCAAAAAAGCCATGCGACTTCTGCCGCTTCAGCTTGGAAACTGAGCAAAAGGATGCCTTCCAGAGTCTGTACCATTATGAATGGTATGTTAATGTACCGTTAATCGATGAGGTCGGACTAAAATTCAGAGTCTGTATGCTCCTTGCCCATTGGCTGGGAATGCTGCATACAAGCCTGTTAAATACTTAATTGTTTTAGAAAGAGTGCGCAATGGCCTGGAGGTAAGAAGCATAGGCTGTTACAGAGCTGATATTTGCTTGGAGCTCAAACTGACTTGGCCTGTTAAGCAGGCAGTTTACTGCTTCTGGTTAGGTTGTTGGTGGAATAGTTTGATTTTTTTTTTTTTCTTTTGGCCATTATCAGTTATAAACTGAGTTCCTATTAGAGCAGTCGATTAATCAATATCACCTTAAAGAATACAGAAGTAATCTGAAGCCATGTTCTTATTTTGATCTGATTCTCTTCTTAAGGTCTGATTTTGTAACACTACCTTTCCAAGGAGCAGAAGTTTTACTAGACAACGTGGTGCCACTTCCAGGTAATGGAGCTCTTGAGCTACCATTCGTGTTCTTCCTGCAGGTTTAAATGCACACCAGCTGTGAGCAAGCAGTGATTGTCTAAACTTGTCCCTCCTATTGCAAGTGAAGCCTCTGAAGTGATGAGATCAAGGATTGGAAAAATTATATTTGATTATTCTGGATCTGCTAGTATGACACAGTCTGTCTTACTCAAGAGGAAGATAATAAATATCCAGGCTTTTTTTTCAGTATAGAGGAGAGAATGAATTGCTGTCCTAAACAGCAGTGTGGCAGGACTGGCAGGATGTAACTGAAGCAGCTGTAATGATTCTGCTGCCTTCTGACATAGTGTAGCCATAAAAGCAGACTTGGTTTTCAGTCCCCTAGACGAACACCAGATATTTTCCTGCTGAAAAGACTGATGTACACATTCTGCCTTGAAAAGACTGTCCTCCAAGCGCTGTGATGTCAGTTGCTGCCTAGAAATGCTTGCTGTGTTTTCAGTTGTTTCTTCCCCCCCCCCTGGTGGCAGGCTCTGGCTTTGCTAGCAATGTTTGCAGTACTGGTGTCTAAAATCCTGTCCCTCTGGGTGCACAGGGGGTGCATGAGTGGGCAGGGCAGGTTTTAATTACTGGAACTTGTGGCTGACAGGACTCCAGTGCTGGCTCTGCCAACGCTGCAGATGGATGGCAGGGTTTTATGCTGCTGCTAGCAGAGGTGAGGGGTTTTCACATGCCTTGAGGAAATCTGCCTCCTTATTCTGGAAGTGCAGGGAATTCCTTTGTTTCTGGAGATCATCTCAAGATTGGGAACACAAAGAGGAAACTTTATTTTGTAACCTTTAGATAGGAAACTGTCTTCCAAAATGGAAACACTTCTGTCCTGTCTCATCTTTGCTGAGTAGATTTTAACTTCATCGGCTGGGATGTGAGAGTTTCCTGTTGCATGATGTGTGTGGATAGCAGCAGTACCCCACAAGCTGCGTGTGTTGTGAGATTTGGGCTGCCAGTGCTCGCAGAGTGCGTTTGGCACCATTCGAGTACCAGCCAGCCAGTGGGACAAATGTTTCAGGGCTTCTATATATAGCATTGCATGCTGCAGGGTCAGGAAGGGCCTGAGGCTCCTGAGCTTAGTTCACTGAGGATCAAAATATTAATGACACAGGGACTGCAAGAGAACATTTCTGTCTTTAAAGCTTCCTAATTTATCAACCGCTTATGTTCACGTTAACTTAGCTAGTGGCTTTGAAAAGCACTTCATCCTCTCCCTTCAGCAACACAGCAGGCATAATACTTGTGATCTCCAGCTTAATAGACTGGTTTCAGCAAATGCCTGCAGCAGCAGTAGGTGAGGATTCTCTCTGGCCTAGCTTATGTGGGAGGTCAGACAAGATTAGATTAATGGTGCCTTCTGGACTTTAAAGCCTGTGAATATCTCACTTGTTTTCTCCTGTTCTTTTCTTTCCAAAGATGAGGATCACTTTTCATCAGAAGCTGATGCTGCTGTTAGTGAGATGACCAGAGGGGCAGCACTGCTGGCGCAGGTACATGAGAGCTGTCTGGAAAAGACTTGCTGATGATTTTACTGCTGCTGTTATCCTCTCTACCCCTAGTACAGTGCGTGTTTTAATCAGAAACGAAGTCCAGAACCTGTAAGCCTGGCTGCTGGGCAAGTTTCATTTTGAGAAGCCTCAGCTCTTGAGAATAGGCCTGTGTAGCAACCTCGTATAGCATCACCACTGCATGGGTCTGTGTGCCTCTCGGAGATGCACAAAGAAAGGGGCAAGAATTCCCTTTTGTCAGCTGATGCAGATGGTGAGGATGGATGCAGGAATGGGCTCATGGAGCCAAAGTGGACTATTATGCAGCAGATTAAGCACTGTGCTGCCCTACCAGCCTGGAGTGTTCTTGCCACACTGACACACAAGATGTGGCCTGTGACTAATCAGTGAAAGAAGAAGGGCTTCTGGTGGAGCCCACAGGCTTCCATGCACAGAGCTAGGTCTTACTGTAGGGGACTTTACCTTTTTTTGAAGTGCTTCTCATAGTGGCTGTAATTATCCATGTAAACTAATTGAAATGAGATGAGTGGGAAGCTTGATAATGTTTGTGATAGCTTTATAGCTTCCTTTGGCTTAACACAGTGCTTAAAGGCATCAGTAATTCTGGCAAGGGCAAAGATTTGAGCAAATAAGTAAATTTGCCAACAGTACCTCAGCTGTGTGGTGGCAGCAGCTGTTTCCTCTGGTCTGCACATGGGTTGAGGAGCTGAGTATCATGCAGTGAATAACACCAGCTTTGCATCTATCGTGGATGAGACCAAATTGCTGCACGCTATTTTCTGTTTCCAGGTCACGAATTACGACAGTGCAACAGGTCTGCCACTGATACAGCTGTGGAGTATGATGGGAGATGAGGTATGCTGCCGTACTGTTGTTTACCTTGTTTCAGTTTTCATTATGCACACTGCTGATTCAGAACTTGGCCTTTCTTGTTAGCGGTTTGTTCATCTTTCTTTTTTCCCCTTTCTTCAGGTGGTGTCAATAAACAGAACTCTGGTGGAAAGAGGATTTGCTCAGTGGGTTGACAACTACTAGCGGTGTCCTAGATGCCTCGACAACTTTTTCCTAATGGGGAAAAAAAAATAATCCTGTTTTGCACTGTTACAATTCGGTTTGGCAACCTCTTACACAACATCTGTTTACACCTGCCTGCAGAGTTTTGTGGTCCATTGAAAACTGTTTTGCTCAACTGTTACCATTTCACTAGAAACACATACCTCATCTCAGTGAAAGGCAGGGTGTTCAAAGCCATAACGAGAGAGACTGTAGCTTTAAGGCAAAAAATCCTCCCTGGCCTCTACCTAAAAGGCAAAAGCCTTTAAAATCCTGGGGCTTGCTTGAAGCTACCAGATGCCCCTGAAATGTTAGCTGTGGCTACATTTGTGTTGAAGATGTATAGTACCCCATGAAGTTGGTGTCTGCTTTTCCTGGAAGTTACAGTGGTTGTCCTTTTTATTTTTTAAACAGGCTCTGCCTGTGAAATTAATGAATGTTATTAAGGAATTTAATGTTCAGTTATGGATTTTTCTATACTGTGCCACTGATGTGCATAAATTGCATTCATCTTTTATCTTCTTGATGCCAGGAGGTTGATGAGCTGCACTTGTTGCCCATACTGTGACACGTCTCACTGCGATCATGCTTTTTATGCTTGATATGCTTACGGAAGAAATGCTTGAAGTGCAGGATACATTACCACTACAATTTTGCTCTGAAATATCATGTATTTAAAGAAAAGAACTGATTGCCAAGCCTAATTGTAATTTGTATTTTTCTAGCTGTGCAAGTCTGTAAATATATATAAAAACATTGTAATATTTTGTACAAGAAAAACACTGGAAACAAAGGGAACTTTACAGAAACTTTTTTCACACCAAAATGTCCTATGTAGGTAGAACTGGTTTGGAGTGCATTAGGGTAGCCAACGTATTTGGAGCATCTGGAGATGGGAGTGTTTCTACTGTACTGTATGCAGGACTAGCATTCCCTTAGGTTGCTGTCTGGTTTGAATTGTGATCACTGCATTCTTTGCTATGTTGCTGTACAGACCTGTTTAAAAAAAAAAAAAAAAGTAACAATTTGGCATTAATATTGAAGTGGTGTTCTCTCTCACAGTTTTTTGTTTTTTGGTTTTTTTTGCTCCTTTTTAGATTTATTTGTATCACAAACTTACAACATTTTTTTGCCCTAATAATTTAAGCTGACTTAATGCTCTTTAAGCACATGCCCTCTAATGTATATCACTTTAGATATGTATTGAGTTGGGATTTATTGCTGATGGAGAAGATACTTGCCAGGCAAATGATGTAGTCAGGGCCTCCCAGGTTTTTTCAGGTGGATTCAAAGGTGTCTTTACATCCAGTGAGTTCATGTGTCAGTACATTGCACATTTGGATAACTGCCTACAAAAGCATTTGGTCCAGTCCCTTCTGATATGTTATGATTATTATATTTTTTCTTGAATTTTCTCCTATTTGGCGCTTATGATTTAATGTTCATATTTGCAATAATTTCCAATGGAAACTAAATTTGGTAACTCAGTTAAATCTATAAAACATATATCCTTTTGGAATGTTTCTTTCCATTTCAATTAAAGCTCAAATTTTAAGCTGTCTTAATCAAACTGTGATGACTAAGAGCCTTCATTTCTAACCTCTTGGGATGTAGTGTGGGGAAGAGAGCTCAGTGGGATAAGCAGGTGAGGTACAGTCCCAGGGGCTTTCCAGCAGATACATAAAGGTTGAGCTTCAAGTTTCCTGGTTTTGGGTTTGTTTTTCCTTCAAATTTTGAGAAAGAACTGACAACTGCACTTAACCTTGTGATGAATTTTTAGGGCTTTTTAGAAAGCCCTCATTTGAGCAGTGGTACTCACAGCTGTTGTGTGCATGCAGTGAATTTACCCTGTGGACTCAGGAAGCTGCTTGGTCCCACATGTGTGTTGAAAGCTCCCAGAATGTGGGAGTCGTCCCACTGTGCAGAGCCAATACCTCTTTAAAACACAGACAAGTTCGCTATTTGAGCAATGATGTGAATTGGTATCCCAGTGAATAGTTTGCCAATATCTGGTACCAGAGCACCCTGCAATCGGTCAGGTGTTTTTTTGGCAGCAGGATGTATCTGTGCTTTCTGAAAGGAAGAGAAATGAAGGCGCTGAATGAGCTGACTCCACAGGTAGCACAAAACAAAGTGTTAAATGTGAGAGTATTGCCTCTGTGAGTGCATACATAACTGGTTGTTGAAGGTATCAGTCTTCCTGGTCTCAAGGTTTAAAACCAGTCTGTCGGGTTCACTGCAGGTTATACACAGTCTGTGGACACTGCGGACTGCACCTCGGTGCTGTGTAGGCGAGGACAGGAGACAAAGCATCTCGGTGCTGGGAGGTGTAGTGGTTTGGAAGCATGCGGAGTTCAGCAGTGTCTTTCCTTGCTTCTCATTGCAGAAGGTGAGTTTCATTTCATGAGATTCCTCAGTCCTTGCAGTCACACTCAGCATCTGCTGAGGGATGGCTTTGCCATGGGCTGTGGTCTCCCAGGTAAGCAGCTGGAGGCAGGTGCTGTGGGTGGTTATCATTGCTGCTTCCTAGCACACCTTGGAGTGGTGGGTGCTGGCAGCTGTGCAAGCACACAGCTCTGCCCCAGCTGCGGGCTGGAGTGGCTGGTTCGAAGTGCCTGCCTGTTGTCTCTTTCTAATGTCAGCAATGGAGGACACAGTTTAGCCCGGCAGTTCAGAGGCGCTATTGCCACCCCAAGGTAATGCAGACACTGCAGGGTTTAGAGTTCAGAGTTTTTAGATCTAAGCAAACAGATCTCCTGTGGCTACGCCCAGATCCCACAGCCTGTGGTCGCTGGTTTCAAACAAGTGCAGGGTAGCCTGGAAGTGGGGTTTTTGCTTCTCAGGATCGTGAGAGGAGCTCTGGACTTCCAGGTCTGTGCTCATGGGGCTGTGGTGTACTCACTGCACCTGACGATGAAGTTCAGCTCCTCTTCGTGCTTCCCCGGCCTCGTGGGGCCATCAGCGATCTGCTGCAGTGGCTGTGGGAGCTCTCCTCTGTGTCTGCTCTGCATCTTTTGTTTTCCTCAGGCTCAGCAGCACAAACGCTGTCCCGTTCCACGTTTGCGCTTTAAGCTGTAGCGAGTGGAACACGGGAGGTGAAATTACCGAGAGAGGCAGGCGGTGGGGGCGAGCAACAGGGCGGCGTTCCCTTCCTCGAGCCCCCCGCGTGCCGCGCTGTTGGCCGGAGCTCCGAGCAGCGCAGCTGGGAGCGGGGCTGGGGAGCAGCCGCGAGGCTACGGCGCAGCGCTCAGCGCCCGCACGGCCCGGGGCCGCCGCAGCGCCTTCCTCGGAGCTGCGGTCAACGCGGCCGAACGGCGGCCCGCGGGTAAGGAGCTCCTGGGCGGGAGAGACGGGGCGGCTCGCGGGCTGGGACGGAGAGGAGGGCTGGGGCTCAGGCTGAGGGGAGCGATGCGGCTCGGTATGGCGGAGCGCGTTGAAAAGGAGCGGCCGTCCGCGGCTCGGGCTCCGCGGTGCCGCCCCGCTCCCCGCGCGGCGCTGCCCACGTGCGGCTGCGGTCGCCGCCCCCAGCGGCGGAGCGTCGGGCCGGGGCGGCTGTGAAGCCGTGCGGAGGGGCCTCTGCCCTTCGAAACGCTGTGATTTTATTACGGGCGGAATCGATGAGGTCTCTGGAGAAAGCCTGGCGGATCCCGTCCTAATGGAGTGCTTCCTGCCTGCGGGCCGGAGCGGAGGGCTCTGTGTCGGTGCAGGTGGAGCCCGGCTTTTGTCTTTGGGGGGTGGAAGCCTTATTGATGGTTGTTCTTTTCCTGTGAAAGTAAAAAAGGAAACTTACATCTGTTTTCCTTTGCTACCGAGTCACACACGAGCATCGTTCCCTGTCGTGGCGCCGTCGGTTTGCAGCGCAGCTCAGCAGCGCGTTGAGCTCCGCACCTCTGAGCCTCTTGGCTCTCGGGACGCAGGAGGGACAGCAGCACTGCAAAGCACGAAATCGGGGCTACGTTGGGCAAAGGGCAGGAGTGTGCTTGGGGCTGCTGCGAGAGGGGTGGCCCCGTGTCGGGGCTCTGCTCTGGTCGTGCTGTAGGTGTGACTGGCCCCCGTCAGCTCTGCCCCCTCAAGTATTTCAGGTGTATGACACAAAAGCTGAATCCCGTGCAATGTTCCTGGCCTGGGGGCTCTCCCACTTTCCCCCTGGGATGACACCAGGTGCTACGTGTGGCCGTAGCAGATGCTCAGGTGCCCTCTGGTCTGTTCACGTGTGAGGTCGTCTGTCCTTCTGACCTCTGAGATCAGTGGCAGTGCATCTCCTAACGTAAGTGTGGGTGAAAGAGTTACTTCTCTTTGCCTTGTGAATTGCCTGAGCACATCCCTGCATAATCCACCTTCCTGATGCCACCTGAGGTGAGTAATGGTCCCTGCTTTGCCCTGTCTCTGCTGTGAATAGTTTATACACTTCTGTCCCCGGCCTCTGTTCCAGGGTGAGATGCCTGCAGTGCCTTCAGCTCCTCAGGTGGATGTTGGTGGGTGATTCCCTGCTGTGCACCCTGTGCCTGTTGTAGTCCTGTGTCGGCCTTTTGAATGGGACACGTAGCAGGGCTTCCTTCCTCTGCTGAATTTGGAACAGGAGATCAGCTGCTGGGTGTCAGAAGCGTGTTGTTGTGCCTGAAAACGCGGTCAGAGGCATGACAGCAGCTCTGGTTCCCTCTGAAGCCACAACAGTGGGTGTCATTGGTGGTGGGTGGGTTTTTTTGTTTTTTAGTTTTTTACATCAGAACTCCCTGGTTTGGATCCAAGGATGCTGAAGTGATGTTTGCTGCTGTTTCAAGTGGGGGAAACAGCGCTGTCAAAGTAATTTGTGGATTTGGTTTTTTTCCCCACGTGTTGTCTGGGTCTGGAGTGCGTCAGTGCACCTTTCTGGCACCCTGCAAACGCTCCTTCACCAGCGGTTGCGGGAAGCACGATGTCGGGAGGCTCACGGTGCTGTGTTGCCCCGCACAGAGCTGCAGGACCCTCGGTCCTTGCCCAGGGCTCAGCTCTCATCCCTTTCTAGAGGCGTTCGTGTTGCTGGCGCGGTTGTTTCCCGGAGCGGGACGGAAGGCTTCGGCTGCCTCGCGTTCGTCCTCCGGCTCCTTTATGGCGCTGCCTTACGGAGGCCCCGTGGCTGGCGGCGCTCCAGGCCGTCCAGCCGGGCAGCGGCTGCCCGCGGGGAGCTCCGCGCTCGCTTCAGCCCGGCCGTCCGTGGCGGGGCTGCAGGTGGCACTCGAGCTCCAGCCCAGGGGTCCCCGCGCGGGGCGGCGCGGAGCTGTGAGCGGAGCCTCCGTTTGCTCGGAACGCTGCCTTCGGCTCGCAGGTGCGGATCGTGTCTCTGCTCGCGGATTTGTCCTCACGCGGTGCTCGAGGGGACAAAGCGCTGCTTTTCACTTTGCACAGTCTGCTCCCTAATTGAAATGGCTTTACTGTCTTTATTTTTGTTAGCGGTGTGCCCTCCTGAGCAGTGTGAGGCCAAGCTTTTAGTTTTGTGGATCAAGCTAATCAACTTTTTTGTGCAAACGGAGGCTCAGAGGTGGCCGGTATGAAGCCCAGAGGAGCAGAGGAAGTTTCGGTGCTGTGCTGCCTCGTCCCAGCTGCTGGCTCAGCCCAGGATCCAAATGCACTTTGCAGATTTACTGTAACAGTGGGCACTTTTGTATTTGGAAGTGTATCTTGGTACCTGCTAAAAATATCGAGAGCCCGAGGCCTTCTTGTTTTCCTTCCAACAGTGCTGTGTACCTCCTAGGACAGCTGCCTGTGCTTAGGGGCAGGCTGAGTCCGAACTGGCTTGCAAAAGCAGAAGTCATTGCACAGATGAGTCAGAAACTGAGGCCCCGTGGTGATGTTCGTGCAGGCACTCACACCCGTGAGTTCTTTTTGCCTCCTGTGGTGTCCTGTGCCGCTCTGGTCCCCACCAGTTTTGGATTTCCTTCCCTTAGTTGCCTTTGCTTGCTATGACCTTAATACCCGCTGGGCAATTGCTTTCCCAATGGTGCTTGGGGAAGCCCCTGGACTGGGGCTGCATACCCAGAGCCCCCCAAGGCTCACAGCCTTAAGCCTTAGCCCTGACCCAGGGCAGTACTTGCCATGCTGGTGGGTGTCCTGACCCCCATCCTTGTGTTTCTGGGCTCCCTCATACTGAAATGAGGGAAAAAATGATCCTCCTGACTCTGCTGCGGCCCCGTGAGCCCCTGGCAGCAGCCTGCAGGAAGGACGCAGGCAGACCTGTGTGTTCCCATCAACGGCTTCATTGACCTCCTGGCTGGCACTGGTGCCCTGCGCTGGTGAAGTGCCCTCTCTCCTCCACTCATCTGACTTCAGTGTAATAGAAGAGCTAAGTGCTTATTACCTTTCTGTAGCCTTTTCCAGTTGCCAATCAGATGTGTCTGGTTTGGGGGTTTGTTTTGCTTCTCCGTGGCTGTGACTATGCAGGATGCTCCATCTCGCTGTAATTACGGTTCCATCATTGTCTTGGCATGAAAACATCTGCTGTCTCTCTGCGATCTCCACTTCTCCTATTTCTTTTGAGAATTTCATGGATCGTGATGACCTTCTATTTTCCATAACGTCTCGTGCCTCTCAGTGTACACAGCTGTTGTCTTGCCTTCCCTTGTCTCTCATCCATCCCTTTTTTCTATCAGCATCTCCGATGCACTCAGCATTTCAACTCATCTGCTTATCAAATCAATATCTCGCCTGCCACCTCCTCCGTGTCGCAGCCGCTGTAAACACGGCGCCTTTGCACCCAAGTTCCCGGACAGCTTTCCTCTCTTAGCTCGATTCATCTTCCAGCTCACGTCTGAAGTCTTTGTTCCTCTCATTTAACATTTTTAAGTTAATTTTCTCAGCCTTTCTGCGTTGATTACATTGTGCTCCCTGGCTGTGTGGTTTGAGTTGAGGTTGCTGTGCTGATGGTGAGGAGCTGCTGCTGGAGGCAGAGGAGTGGGGCCACCCGTGGGGCTCAGCTGTGGGCAGAGAAATGTGGGCTTGTGTCCTACCTCTGTGCGACCTTGGTTCAATAGCATGACTCTGTGAGTATGATGAACAGAGATACTTCAGTTTTTATTCCATTCTGGCACTTTTTATTGCTAGGACCTTATCGCTATGCCTATTCTCTTAAAAAATAATAATAAAAAATTCAGCCCTGTAACTGCTGCAGAAGAACTAATAAAACTCCTGGGTATGACAGGACCTTAAATCTCTTTGCTTTGTTCCCTGTATGCTGACCTCCCAACCCTCTGCCTGTTCCCTCTCCCCCTTCAACCCCACATTGGGGCTGCCAGTGGGACCCAGCTGTGCCCACTCACAGCAAAACGGCTGAGAATGTTGAAGGTTTGGCATTTTTGTATTACTTGCCCTCAACCCGTGGTCTGAGTCTGAGCTAGAAATGTCATATTCTTGAAAGACTTTGCAGAAGTTTGGCACCTGAAATGTGTGGCTGAGGAGTGGCTATTTATATGTTGACAGAGGAGAGGGCAGAGAGCAGAAAGTGAGGTGGGGATCAGTGAATCATGCAGTAACTTCTTAGGTGGACGGAAATAACACTGTGCATATATCATCATTTTTTCCCCTTTCAGGAGTGTAGCTGCTTATGCTACGGCTTGGGCACTTTTTCATACAGATATGCATTATATGTGGGTACTTATATATAAATAAGGCTGTAAAACCATACATTAAGGGACCTGTTCATCCACAAAGAGTTATGTGGTTGTCAGAATGCCTAATGGCTTCCTGATTCGGGACACAAATGGCTCCAATGGAGACGCAAAGCTGCCTATGGCCACAAGTACAGCTCTCCGTGTCCTTGCCCAGGCGAAGCCCCCGGCCGCTCTGCCGCGCTCCTGGAGAGCCCGAAGCTGCTGGCAGGGAAGCGTGTGCTGGGAGCACTGTGTGCTGGGAGCACTGTGCTGGGAGCACTGTGCCCTGAGGGCTGTGCCACGTCTCTCAGCTGCTCCGTGCCTGAGCTGATGCTTCTGTCTCTGGAGCGCAGCACAGCAGTGCCTGGCATCAGAACGGGGGCTTTGGGTGTTGGGCCAAGCATTGCTCTGGGATGGGCGAAGGCAGAACAAAACAAATGGAAATCAAATAAGGGATAAACGTTATCGGAAATAATCTCCGTCGCTTAATGTGCCCCGGTGACTTCGGAATAATTGGCTGTTTCCTGGCTGTGTCCAGATGCACTGAACAATGTTCTCCCTGTTTCCTTTCTGCGCACTTGCGATCTCTCAGTGACCGGGTCGGCCGCTTCCCCCCCTCCTTTTGCCTCTTAATTCCCCCTCAATTTTCTCATGGAGTTTGTATTTTTCCCCCAACAATGTCTCAGAGGAATCACAAATGTGTAATGTGTGTCCCGACGCTTGTATTTTAATAGCGCGAAGCAAACCACATCAGCACAGGCAATTTCACATTCAACACATTATTGCTATTTAAAGTGCAGAGGTATAAAAATGATTGGCAATCCCACTCTGCCAGCAATCGCGGGCTGCTGCCAGCTGCCAGATTGTGATTTTTTTCATATTAGCTGCTCCATGCAGTCATTCCCTCACCTTTGACTTGCAGATTTCCCAGCATTGGAATAGCAAAATCATTTTTGGTTGCAACAGACGCATTGCTTGCTGCTGAAAAGAAGTAATTATAATTAAACGCATGCGTGCAAATACGTACTCATATACATACATATACATACAAATAGTGTGGGGTGGCTGGTCAGTTCTTTCCAGCTGACCGACCATTTACATTTCCCCTCTTTGCAGCCATAGGAGGAGGTGAGCAAAAGGGGGTGAGAAATAACTGGGAGAAGCGTTTGAAACTTCCATGCAATTCAAGAAAGGAAAAGACTTTAAGTGGGATGGAGCTTTGGTAATTGTTACTGCTCATCCCCCGCTCTTGAGAGCTGGGTGCTCACAGCATGGCTGGAACCTGCCTGCATTCAGCAGCTGGGCTGAGCCATCCAAGTAAACAGTGCAACTCCAAAAGTTTTTGGAAATAATAGATTAAAATGTACTGGCTGTCCTGAAAGTGTTCTTGCTGGTGGACGTTCGGCTGGTGAGAGGCTAACACTGTGTGAAGAGCAATGCATCACTGGAGCAGTGCTGCTCTGATGATGCATTACACCAATACATCATGAGGGCGACAGCGGCGTAATGATGTATGGCTCTGAAAGGGCCCAAGGAGAGCAGGTCCAGCAGGCTCCATCCATTCCAACTCAGGATCGCCCAAATGTTCAAGTTTTATTTCCTTCTGTTGAAAGAGCATCCCAATTAGAAGCACTGTGAGGTGTAGCTTCAGGATCCTGGTGGGCCCATGGATGTAGATCGTGAATGACATGAAAATATTGGTTTGGAGAGATGGGACTGAAATGCTCTCAGGTGCCAGGTGAACAAACATCCCCTCCTGGAGCACTGCCAGGCGCACGGCCGCTGCTCCTTGAGCAAAGCACTCCGGCACTGCTGGGAGCAGCAGGCTGGGTCAGTGTCCATCCCATGGCCAAGCAGTGGGCGTGGATTGGAGGGGATGCAGCCCTGGGCAGCGTGCGGTGCGCCACGGCCTTTTGGCAGTGCCAGGTTTTCCCACTGGTATTTTCGAAGATGACATATGAGCCTGCTGCCAGCCTTGGCCTCCAAGCAAAACATGTTGTCCTTTCTCCATTGACCATGCATGTTGTTTGAAAGGATTGTTCTCTGGATTACTTTTATTTGTTGTCTCATATCAAAGCCCAAAGGTCACATTTTTCAAGTTCTTTCCTTGGAGCTTCAAAGACTCTACGTTTACTTTAAACAAAAAGGAAAGGGGAAAAAGCAGCATTTCTAGAATATCACTCCCTACACAGGGACTCTGCAAGGATCCGAATATCCGTGTCACAGTCTGATGCTCCTATTCAGCTTAAAAACAGCTAGGTTTCACTTAGTTACAAATAGTTCGTAAGTGTGAATGTTGCACATTTGTGACTGTGGATTCTTGAAAATGAGCATCCAAGCCCAAGTGCAAACCCACCTCCTATTTCCAGCCAGTTAGGTGTATAACTGACCTATGCTGATGAGGCCAAAGTGAACTGGGGGATGCTCACACCTCAGCCCCATGGCTGAGCTGGGTCTGCTCAAGGCGGTGCAGCTCTTGGTGTCAGGCTGGGCAGCTGAGGCGTGCACAGTCCTTTCTGTGCGGGATTTGGGGCGCTGCTCACGTGAGGCTGGGAGAAGTGTGACAGCTCTGTGGGATGGCGGCAGCTCAGGACTGGGCACATGGCAGCTGTCCCTGCTGGTGTCACTCTGTGGCACCGTGCCGCCTCCCGGAGGACGCATGGCACCTAATCCAGCACTGAGCCAGAGTGGGAGAGCTGTCGCCTGATCCAGCTGGAGTAACTCACCGGGGGGTTCTGAGCCACCGAGAGCGAGCGCACTGCAGGTCGGGGCTCCGCGTGCGAGCTCTGCTTCGTGTGCCGGGGGCTGTGCTATGAGCGGGGTTGGTGCACACCTCTGTATGCTGCTTAGAGATATTGAGACTGAGTGCGGCAGGTAGGAATGCAGAGGGAGAAACGAAGGGCTCAGTGTTCTGCCTCTGGCTCGCGTGGACCAGAGCGGGGCGTTGCTGTTGATCTCGTCACCCGAAGTAGCTTTTACAGGCAAGTCTGCTAGAACTGTTTGCATAGCTCGATTCTACCGTCTTCCAGCTGAACTTTGGCCAGGAAGGGACAGGTAGATCAGGACTCGTTGCTTAATTATGTTTACATGTATATTACTGCAGTAGATCTTCACTTCCTCAAGAGTGACTTTCTATTGCACTTTAATTTTATAGAACAATATGAAAGGCATGAATCTTCATGAAGCTGCTCCTCATGCAGCAGAGGCCGTCCAACATTTGCAGCCTCTGCTCTCCATCACAAGAGGTCCTGGGGGAGGTTCAAGGTAGATCCTTGCCATCTCCGCTTCGCAGCCTCGGAAAGCCCAATAAATAAAGCAGGAAGTCGGCAAAGCCCTGATTCAGCAAAGGTGTGAGCACAAGCTTGGCATTAACCTCTGCTTAAGCTGATTTGGAATGAGGGAGTTAATCTGATGGCAGCCCCAGAGCCAGACAAGGAAGTGGGACCTGGGCAGCTGGAGCATCAGGGTTTTAAATCTGAGTGAAGCAAATGATTCGGGATGAGGAATATCTGAAATGGGGGAAGAGAATAAAGAATGGGCACGGTGAGAAAGAGCGCTCCGAGTCATGGGGAGGTCCCTGGGGGTAAGAGGCCAGCAGGAGCAGGACCAGGGCTGTGCGAGGGCTTCTGCAGGAGATGCGCTGTGAGGAGGGCCGTGGGCACAGCCCTGGGCTCTGGGGGCACAGCTCTGTGAGCAGGGTGCAGTGAGCGGGCACTGGGACCATCCGCCCGGCTCTTTGTGCTCCTGTGACTCCGTCATGATGCGGTTCATATTCAATTATGGTGTTTTAACGTAGTTATGGCTACACTGAGCAGGCACATTTCTTCCTGGTTTACACCGCTGGAATCTGCGATGCGGGCGGAGGCTGCGTGCAGCCCCTGTCCCCAGGCTGCGGCAGCCGTGCCGCGCACCGCGGAGAGGCGAGCAGTGCGTTGTGCCAAAGGGAAGCACGGGCCGTACCTGCGCCCTGCGGAATTACCGCTGCCCTCACCGCTCCTCCTGCCCGGGGCGCTGCCGGCACTGTGCTGTGCCCGGGTCTCGCGGCCCCGGCTGCTCGCGGACGTCCCCTCCATCTGCAGAGTGGCTCCGGGGCACCGACCTGCCCTGATGTTCTGTAACAGCTTTGGTCTGCTGGTTGGAAACGTACGGCGACGATGCCCTCTAGGGAGCAACTTGTTTTCCCTTCCTCTAATTCAGCTTCAGATTTGTGAATTTTAAAGCACACATTGTGTACATAAAGGTGTGCTCATATCTACACGGATGCTGTCTGTGTGCGTTCTGCAGTAATTCTCCTTGGATGCTCTTGCTTTCTCCTACAGTCAATTTTTTTGAATGACACGGAGCTGATAATGAATGTGATTTCAGTGCCAAATGATCGGGCTGGCTCATCTCATTCCACCTCTCCCTGTTTTGAGCAAGAATGTGAGGACTCGCTGTGTCTATTTCAGATTCCATCATGAAAGGAATAATTGAGATTGAGATTCTTAGTCACTCAATGCAGAAGGTCAGGGAATTAATGCTGTGTTACATCCAGACCATTCATTTACTGTGCCTCCTTTTTTAGCTGTCTATAGGGGAAAACAAATGTGCCACAGAGAAGGTAACACATCTCCAATGCCACGCACATCGCCGGTCTCTGATAATGCACACTGTTTGTCTTTATTTTGGGGGTGTTCCAGGGCAGTTTTATCATCGTAATTGATTAGTGGCTACAGGAAAAAAAAATCCAGGAGTAACAGGAAGAAATGAATCCAGTGAAACCATTGACTCAGTTGTAGCATTGATCTGCTTCTGGAAATTATTTATAGGAAAAGATTCACAGTTAATAATATTAGTTTGGACTTCTGGAACAGTTTATCAGGGGATCTTAAAGGCCTCTGCTAACAGTTAATCAAGTAGAAGAATAAGGTAGAGAGCCTCATTTCAGGAGAGGGAAGGCAGCTGGATTGCTGGCACGGATGTGGCCCAAGAAGTGCATCTCCAAGGATGCAGCGGCTGCAGAGGCAGTGGCACTGCGCAGGGCTTTCAGGGGGCGCAGTTCGGGGATGGTCCTTGAAGAAGTTGGCACAAAACTCCTCCTTAGGAGTCTTGAGATGTTCACCTGAGCTACGGAGCACCCAGCAGGGACACAGCAAACACCCTCTCCTCTTCACGCCTTGCCTCCACGTGTTGTTTTTGTTTTTAGCTTAATTGACCCGTATCCCACCCTCCTACCCGCAGGAGAAATGACACATCTGAAAAGAGCAGGAGCATTTCCTTAAAGTGGTCCGGTTGGTTTTCCTGGTGCCTATATACAAAATTGCCTGAAAGTAGACAATAGAATTAAACAACGTGGTTCAGAAAAACAGAATTTTCAGGGCTGTCTGTTGATCTCAAAGCTGATGAAAACAAAGCAGGCTTTGAAATCCTTCCTTGCAGAGCTCCCTTTCCCCCTTCCTTATCATCTAAAAGATGGGCCTGATAATATTTGTTTGTTACTCTTTTGAAACAAGTTGAAAAAATGATGCTCTTGCAATTAAGATGAAAATCCCAATGATTTTAATAAGGTCAGTGTAATGTCTTCATTAGCAAGATGCTGAAATAACTTGATGCAGATCTGGAACTGCCGCTGAGAAAAACTTCAGTCTCCCCCTGACGTGTGGAGCCACATCTGCAGCAGGTGTGAGCTCAGAAACCCCAGATCCCTGCAGGAGCTGCCCGCCCTCCTTTCCTGTCCTCCTTCACACGCAGCCCTACTCAGTGGCTTTTGGGTTTTTGTTCCTGGCAAGCGGCAGGGGCCGATCCTCCTCGGTCACCTGCAGACCTCGTCCAAGGGCAGGGTTTCTGCTGCTGTGTTCGAATTGTGGAACCACCAAGGTTGGAAAAGACCTCCAAGGTCATCCTGTCCAACGGCCCACCTGCCACCGATATTCCCCCACTAAATCGTGTCCCTCAGTGCCACATCCAAATGTTTCATGAGCACCTCTGAGGATGGTGACCCAGCACTCCCCAGGCAGCCTGTTCCCATGGCTGACCACTCTTCCATAGAAGAAATGTTTCCTAGTACCCAACCTGACCCTCCCCTGGCACAGCGTGAGGCCATTCCCACTCGTCCCAGTTGGCAGCTGGTAGCAGGGCAGGCAGCCCAGGCAGGCGGGCAGTGCTCACCACTAGGAGATGCAGTTGGTTGTCAAAGGACGGATAACCTTAAAAAGCAAAACCAAAACCAGTGTCTGCACCCTGTCCAACTTCTGCCTGTGGGTATTGCGCCCAAGCTGCAGCACTTTGGGGCCCACGTGGGCCTCCAGGGCTGTCCTGGAGCCGTGGCCCCTCGGTGTGTCAGGGGGAGCGGTTCTGCAGATTGCTGCCAACACCGAGGCAGAGAGGCAGCACCAATTGTTTGCAATGACATATTCTGCATTTTAAACAATCTCTGATTTCCTGGCAGCTCCCCCGTGCGCTGCCCCTCCGTAAAGCTGTCTAAATAACATTTGTCAGGTGGAACCGTGGCTGGGCGGCAGCAGGGCAGCCCGCAGCACCGCTGCTGATCAGGGACTTCCAAAACCCACCGGCCGATCAATCTCAAGAACTTATTAAATGATAGATGGAATATAATGTAAGTCATTATTTCTTCTCTATGCATGAAAATGAATTATTCAGTAAAGATTTAGATCCTTTTTATTATGACACTGAATTTATAGCACACGCAGAACATAAATGCAGATTCCTCCGTGGCAGAGGCAAACCTGGTCCCAGTGCAGTGAGGTGTCCTTACCTGGCTCAGCACCTCTGTGGTTTGGCAGCCCAACATCTGTATCCCACAGAGCCACAGAATCATTAGGCTCGGAAAAGACTTCCATGACCACTAAGTCCAACCCCAAGCCGCCCCCCGTGTGCACTGACCGCATCCCTGGGTGCCACATCCCGGCAGAGCGGAGCAGCTGGAGGGGCGGTGAGCCCCGCTCTGCGGGCAGCTGTGTGGGCACCCAGGCGCTCGTTTGGAGGAGAAACTGGTTGGGGATTTCAGACCTCACTTCGGCCCCCATAACCCACATGTTGCTGGCAAGAGTCAGCCATCGCTTAGGCCCTACAGATGCTTCCTGCAACAAACTGTGCAGCTCTGTTCTCAAACTGCTGTGTGTCAAGAGACCAGCAAGCCTAAAACCTGCTAAGGAGGGGCAGTGCCGTGTGGGCATCCCGGAGCCAGCTGTGTGCAGCACCACGGCCCAGACTTTGTGTCGGTATTGATACCGGTAACTTTCCTTGTTAATGGGATGAACGCTCCAACTTCTGATTGCGCAGCTGGGGACAACATTAGGGCTGAGCAGCTACAGAAGTTAACTTTGCGGGTCGTTAGCTCCTGAAAATCCGTCGGGAACGGATCTTTAGCGCGGGCGGCGTGGGAGCGGGGCTGGGAACGGGGAGAGGATGGGGGTGGGCGTCACGGACGTCGCCTGCGGGCGTCACGTCACCCGTGGGCTGCGGACGCGGGGGAGGTCAGAACTCGGGGCGCCGGGGCGCGGAGCGCTGGCGCGAGCCGGCACCGGGACGAGGGGCACCGGGACGTCGAGCGTCGACACGTGGCGGCACCGGGATGTTGATTTCAGACTGGAGGGGGCACCGCGACGTCGGCCGTCGACATCCGTGGGCGCCGGGATGCGGGGCTCCAGCCGCCCGCTCGCGAACCGCCGCCGGCGGAGCGCCGCCTTCCCGCCCCTTCCAGCCGCCCTCGCTCCGCAGCGCTCCTCGACCCCGGCCAGAGCCGCGGAGCGGCGCCCCCGGGCGGAGGAGGCTGAGCGGCGCCGCCGGGCGCGCGGCAGAAGGGGGGGGGGGGGGAAGAGCTGCGGCGTCGGGGGCGCGCGCGGAGCGAGGGAGGGCGCTCGCGGCGGTGACGTCACGCAGGGCCACGCGACGGCGGCGGCCCCGCCCCGTGGCGCGGGGGCGGGGGGGCGGCGCGGCGCGCGGGATGGAGGAGGAGAGGATGGTGGCGGGGGGGCGGGACGCGCGGCGCTGAGCTAAGCCGAGCCCACGTGTGACGGATCTTGGCCGCTTCCCCGGCGCCGCTCCAGTGAGGTCCTCCGGTAGCGGAGGGAGGAGGAGGAGGAGGCGGTGGAGGAGGGGGGAGGGGAAGGGAAGGGAAGGAGGGGAGCGGTGCGGAGCGGAGCCGCAGCGAACCGAGCCGGGCCGGGCCGGGGGGGCGGCAGCAGCGGCGGCGGGCGGGCGGGGGGGGGGGGGGTCTCTCGCTCGGCGCGGATCGCTGCGGGCTCCGCGCGGCCATGGAGGCGGACGGGAGCCAGGCGACCTCGGGCGGCCCCGGCGAGGCGCAGCACGACCCCGGGTAAGTGTGCGGGCGGGGGGGCCCCCCCGGCCCCGCTCCGCGCCGTGCCCCGTCAAAATGGCCGATGGCGGCCCGGCGCTGAGCCCCGCTCCGCTCTCTCCCCCCAGCAAGATGTTCATCGGCGGCCTCAGCTGGCAGACCTCCCCAGGTAGGCGCCGCGCCCGCCCCCCCGCCCCCCCTCCGTGCCCGCGCTGCCCCCCGCTCTCCTCTCCCCGCAGACAGCCTGCGCGACTATTTCAGCAAATTCGGGGAGATCCGGGAGTGCATGGTCATGCGGGACCCCACCACCAAGCGCTCCAGGTAAGCGGCCCCCCCGTTCCCCCCACCTCCCCCTCCTCCCTTTTCCCCCTCCCCCCTT